>JADLZN010011904.1:145000-147500 GCA_018155175.1 Sinocyclocheilus anophthalmus | reverse complement strand
GCGGGGCATTATCTGACCGGAAGCAGCTGCTCGGCCGGCCGGAAGAGGAGGCCTTTCTGTCCCTTTTTCTTCACAGCACAGCCTGATTTCTCCTGACGGGTTTCTCAGCCACTCTGAGCTCTGTCGGGTTTGATTATAATGGTCATTTCCTGTGAATAACAGACACTACAGCTGCTGTTTCTTCAGTCAGCAGCTCACCGTGGCAAACCATGAAAATGCCATTAACGTCTAAAACTGGTATTTCTTAAAAGACAGAGTTTACTTTGTGAGTGCAGTCCCCATGAAGTGATCTTTAAAATCCCAAGCTCTTAATCACGAAGGTTTGCTCCTGTAGAAGTCGTATCAGTTCATGTCCTCATCTTCTGGCTGCCTTATTTATTTGGACTGTATTGTGTCTGAGTGTATTGTGCTGGAGGAGTCTTCAGAATGGCTGTACATGCTCTCATATGAGATGCTCTGGATGAAAGCAAAAAACATGTATATTTTAGTCTATCATTTATTTATTGGGATAGTTATTATCACTAATTCTGTTTTTGGTAATTGTGTATTCTGGATAATAAGCTTTGTGTGCTTTACTCGACTTGCTAAAAAATCTTTGTAAAAACTGATTCTGAAAAAAAATCCTTTTAAAGCAATAATAGTAAATTGATAGAAACGAGCGGCCCCATACAGCCTGTGGGTGTGTGTGTGTGTGGTTGGGGTGTGTGTGTGTGTGTGGTGCGGTGTGTGTGTGAGAATGTTTTGTCCTGTGGTGTGTGTGTGTGTGTGTGTGTGTGTGTGTGTTGTGTGTGTGTGTGTGTGTGTGTGTGAGTGTGAGTGTGTGTGTGTGTGTGTGTGTGTGTGTGTGTGTGTGTTTGAGTGTGAGTGTGTGTGTGAGAGAGAAAGAGAGAATGTGTGTGTGTGTGTGAGACTGTGTGGGTGTGCCTGTGGAGTGTGTTGTGAGAGAGAGAGGGTGTGTGTGAGAGGGAGGGAGAGAGAGAGTGAGTGTGTGTGTTGTGTGTGTTGTGTGTGAGTGTGTGTGAGTGTGTGAATGAGTGAGTGAGTGAGTGAGTGTTGTTGTGGTGGTGAGAGGGCGAGAAGAGAGAGAGGGAGAGAGAGGGTGTGTGTGTGTGTGTGATGTGTGTGTGTGCAGGGCCGTTTCTAGCCAATTTGATGCCCTAGGCAAAATCCCCCCAACCCCCCCGTCTAATATATATATATAGTATATATATATATATATATATTATATATAAGTCTTTCAGGGACACCCAGTTGCTTGTCACATTCAAAATTGGTGTCATAGTAACGACACTAATTTGTGGAGATTCAGTGCATGGAATTCCACAAATCTGAATGCATTATTTGAAAATTGACTGTTAAGATAAACATTTTACACAATTTAGTATCTGTAATATCATTGTGTTGCCACTAGATGCCTGCATAGCCCTATGTAACAATCCCTAGTGGCTAAGACATTGCAAATAATTACACAAATAACCACATAAATAATTTTATACATTTGATTTTTGGATACTTATAGCAGGGATCCTCAAATCTGGCCCCGAGATCCACTTTCCTGCAGAGTTTAGCCTAACCCTAACCCTAATCAAACACACCTGAACAAACTAATCAATGTCTTCAAGATCATTAGAAAATCACAGGTAGCTGAGTTTGATCAAGGTTGGAGCTAAACTCTGCAGCGCATTGGCCCTCCAGGGCAAGATATACTATACTACTACATATTGTTTAGATATCAATGGCTACTTTTTTGTCTTTATCTGTTTTTGTTAAATTTTTTTGTTGTTGTTTCCTGAAACATTGATTTAAAGTGTCAGTTACTGCATTATTTCAGTCAAACCTATAAAAACCCCTTTCTTACCCCAAACTACATACGTATTAAAGTTTTATCAGTGGCATAAAAGAAACCAATGCAGCTACTTAATCATTTGCTACCCGTTAACGTGTTAACATCCCCTTTAAATAACGTGACGCTCTGCCCTCTATGACGCTGCTTGCATTAAGCGCTGTTGGAAGTGAATGAATTGATTCAGCATTTCGACACATCCGTAAGAATGCATTTAACTCGACAAAGCAGTCTAATAAAAGATGTATTGATCATGTGAATTAGAAAATTTTACTATACAAATATTTTTTAATTGGATGTTAAAGTTTATATGGGAATATTACATGAAACGCTGATCCTTTAACAATGCATTGGCGCAAAAAAACGCACACCTTTTGGACAAATCTGCCACAAATATTTGGACAAATGGGCCACAAAAGTGCCACAAATACTGCCCAAACAAAATACTGATTTTGTGCACTTTATTTACTGTAACAATATTTTAAATTGGCCTTTGAACTTCGCTTTATTGCATGGCAAAAAAAAAAGCACTGACAGAGCCCATTGACCTAATGGCATTGTTGAGCGCTCCAAATGCAAACTTTACATGCAACAATCAGGCAGCAATTGACAGCACTCTGATCTAGTGGCATACAGGCATCGTCAGATTGACAGTAC
>JADLZN010011904.1:0-140000 GCA_018155175.1 Sinocyclocheilus anophthalmus | reverse complement strand
CTACGACCTCAACCTCCGAGGACAACGTGTTCAAGATCAAGCAGGAGGTAAGCAGAAGGAACAACTCCCCTTCGTCACGCCTCGGCCCAGAGCTCTCGTACATCGCCATCAACAACGACGCCAACACGGGTTGCCGGCGGCCCCCCCCCCCCCCCCCCCCCCCCCCACAACCCCCCCCCCCCTTCCTTCCCCTATGTGTTTCTTCCCCTCCCCCGCTTCCCTTTCCCTCTCCCGGGCGTCGCAGCGCCCCCCCCCCCCCCCCCCCCCCCCCCGCCCCAGCCTCTGGCGCGCATCTGTCGGCCCCGGGCCCGATCCCGCCCGGTCCGCGGCGAGCCCGCCCCCCAGCTCACCGAGCCTCCCATCCCCCCCTCGCTCTTTCTCGGCTTCGACTCCCCGCCTACTCCTTGATGCTCGTCTCGACCCACTCTACGTTCCCCTCCGTGTGCGCTCTCACTTCCCCCCTGTCTGTCTGATGAGCTCTTCTACGTCCCACAGCCAGCACAACGCACACTCCGTGAGTGCGTTGCACCCGCCAGCACAACGGACAGCTGTGGTTAGGACATGATGAGGGATAACACGAAGCAGCAAAGAGTCACCCGCCGGGAAGTTGACTCACACCCTACAATGTCAACTAGAGGCAAGAAGCGCTGCCTTAGAGTACATGGAGCCGAGTGCCAAAACGATCGCAGAATACCGGGCTAACTCCTACTGAAGGAGCGCACTGTTCAACCTATGATTACGAAGATTGTGTACAGACACCTGTTAGACGAACGCTTCAGATCATCCCAGCACGCTCTTTTCCTAACACCAGAGACGACAAGCTCGAGATGGCATGAAATCAGATTATAGAAGAACCAGTCATTAAAGCTAAGCTAATTGCATTGCAACCAACATAAATGATAGGCCCCTACATTAGTATTGTGTACGAGAATGCGTGGAATATTTGCACCTTTAAAATGAATTGCAGTGCCACTTTAACATTGTAACTGTCGAGAGTAAAAAGGAGACTACAAATAGCGGCCAGTTACAGCACATCAAATAAAGCTTCCTTTCTTGTGGATTTGAACGTAAATGTCACGATTGAATGCCCTTTAAATATCAAGAGTTAGTCAAAAAAAATATATAAGAATTAATAACTGCCACAAATGCCATTGAGAAACTGTTTTTGTTTACCTGACATAATCGATAGGATCGAGTTATTATTTGTTTTATGCCCAGGACATTGTGTGGAGTTTCGGAAAATGCAACTAAAGCTATAGCTTCTGGTCATTTTTATTTGGGTTGTAAACTTAATTCTGCAAAATTATAGTGCTATTCAGATTGCATATTTGCTGTAATCTTTCAAACACTGTCCACATCTGTCACATAAAACACACATTGTTTTACATTTAGGAGGACATCATAATAATCTCAGTGTCTTTCATTAGTGCTTCATCTCAAATCTACTAAAACTCCTACTTTTGTATAGCTCACCCTGTTCAACATGTACACGACTAATGATCTATGAATTATGACTGTGAAGTAATACTAGAGTAAACAGCACTCTATTAAATCACTGTGACACTGATATTGCGCATCAGTATGATGTGTAGAGCAGAATGAAAAGCTTTGACTGCTGTGGCCAATGTCTTTTGGATCGTCTCACTGTTTTAGCAGCTATAGAAGTGAATTTGGTGAGTGTGTGATTGTGTTACAGTCTGTTTCCAGCTTCATGACAGACTGCGGTTCAGATCAGCGTAATCCGGCTTGTTTTAATGTATGACTGATAATACTGTACAGCTCAGATGTCACATGTATATCTGATGGGAATTTCACCTAATGTGAAAAATCTTCAGCTTTTGCAGCAAGCGGCCACAGAGCAGATCCTGGAGCAGCTGGTTTCTGGAAACATGCTGTTTTTATTATGTGAACATGATGTTTTATAAGAAGCATGTGGCAGTCTGGTGATTATTTAACGTAGCTTTTGTGCTGTTGCCTTTTTTCTCGTGCAGCTCTTTTTACGTAACTCAGGCCGCTCTCAGGCCTCCTCCAGCCGTGTTTTCATTGCTCAGAGTCTAATGACGTCACATCACGGCCGTGTTTCGGTTTTGAGCAGCGCTCCAGTGTTCGCATCAGTGTCTGTGGCGGATCTGATAGATTGCAGGAGCGCAGGAGGTCACAGCGCTGAGGGGGAGAAACTCGTGAGAAATTCTTGCTCTCCCCCGCTTGAGTTCCCATCACCCTGCCCTGAACCTCATGAAAACAGACGTGTGAATGTGGCAGCAGAACCCGTCTGATTCAACAATACATTCATCAGCATGCTAAAGGCTAAAGACAGCCGCATCGCTCATCAGTTTCGATCATTCTCTTATTAGTGGTGTTTACTTTGACAGGCATTTAGGGATCTGAATAACCCCTGACCCTCAGTAATCAGAGGCAGCGATCATGTCCCTCACGTCTGCGTGTTCTGTGTTTCAGCTTCAGGAGGAGCAGCTGAACTGTGGGGCCGCTCACCTCCAGCACCCGCTGGCCCTGAGGAAGCCCCTGAGGGCCCCACCCATCTATGAGGCCCCGGGCCTCAGCTCTATTGCTGTTGACAACGTCCACAACCGCACCGTCGTGTTCCTGGGGACCAACTGGGGCCGACTGCGAAAGGTGAGATACATTAATATAGCATTTATTTATTGCCAAACACCCTAGTTGTTTGGAATTTGCTTGGTGAGCTCATCAACATACATTAAAATACATACATAAAGGCAAAAATACATGTATGTCCTATCAGTTATAAGGAGTGAAATGCAGATGCATAGACACCAGAGGAATTAAGAGCATGAACAATCCTACAATAAGTACTGTTCAGAAAACGTGTAGCCTTAGTTTTAATTGCTCGGAGGCGTCTGCCTGAAGGAAGAGGCGTAAAGAGGTGTCTGGCTGGATGTAAGGGATCTTTCAGGATTGTTAGACCTTTTTTCTGCAAACGTGAGACATAGATCTCATCAATAGTGGGAAGATCACAACCAATAATTTTCGAAGCAGCCCGAGTAATATTACAAATCTGACTTCTCTGCTGAGCTGTGGAGCTACCAAACCACACTATAAGTGAGAAAGTCAGCATGCTTTCAATGACAGCTCTATAAAAATTGAACATACCAACTTTAGATACGCCAAACTTTTTAAGCTGTTTTAAGAGAAAAGCCTTTAATGGGATTTTTTAATAATGCCTCTTTGGTTGTCGTTCCACTTTAACATTGTAGAGATAGTAGTTCCGAGAAACTTAAAACATTGAACATTTTCAATGTCCTGACCATTATTAGTCAATGGCAAGACAGCATTTGTTCTCTGTCGGAAATCAAATACCATTTCCTTTGTTTTTTGGACATTCGTCTTCAGATTATGAGTGCAACTCCATTCAAACAGTGTAGAAACCTCCCTTCTATAGTCCGATTCGTTATTTTCTGTTATTAAACCAATCAATGTAGTATCATCTGCAAACTTTAAAATCTGCACTGATTTACAATGTGCAACACAATCATTAGTGTACACAGAGTACAATAATGGTGACAGTACACATTCTTGTGGGGCCCCCACACTAATTGTCTTAAGACTTGAGAATGTATTATTAATTTTAACTACTTGTGTGTTCTGTTCTGCAAAAAATCCAAAATCCAAAGAGCAAGGGAGTGTTGAATCCCAAATTGCTTTAACTTATCAAAACATTTGACTGGAATAATTGTATTAAATGCAGATTTATAGTCCACAAAAAGAACTCTAACATAAGTATTGAGGGCTTGAAGGTGTTTGAAAATTGAATGGAGACGCAGAGCCACAGCATCATCAACCGACCTATAATCCAAACAGATTTTAGAAATTAGATACCTAAGCAGCAGTCGCTCAAAGATTTTCATAGCAACTGAAGTTAGGGCCACTGGTCTGTAATCATCTAAGCAACTGATATATGACTTTTTTGGCACTAAGAAGAGAGCAACACCATGTTGCCATGGAATGGGGAACACGGCCCTCTTGGAAATAAAAAAAAAACTCACTTAGTGTTATACATACTTAAATGCACATATATTAGAAATGTGTGAAACTACACGATCAAGTGGGTCGTGTGAACATTTGGCAGATGTTTTACCCAAAGGGACTTCAGATCGAGCCCTTGTGTCACGCTCAGCTGTACAGGAGCACACTGAATGACCAGCTGATGGAGGAGGTAGTTGAAGGCAGTGAATCTGTGCTTTGATGGCTGCAGTCGCAGTGCTTTATCTGCTTGGTAAAGTTGACATGAAACAGATCATCTTTTCTTCCCTGTTGTGATGCATATCTGAGTGAAATGGCTTGGAGTTGATTGGAAGGTTTGCTAGCTGCTGTGATCTCATGTGAGTCGCAGGCTGCTGGAGGATTATTGTCGAGTTATTGTCATATTATGGAAGTTCATGGGGAGGGAAGTTCATGTTTTGATTGACATTTATATGTGAATTCAAAAAAACATAAAGATGTGCATGGACAAATCATTTAAAATCATCACTGCAATATTCCTTTTAAAAATGAAAGCTTTCCGTTTTGATTTCATGGTAAGGTCACACGTCACCGTTTCCAGGTCCAAATGCTCTACGAGATCCCAAAAGCTAATGCACACTCACCGTGAACAGAGATCACAGTTTTTCTCGATTGCTAACACAATTCATGAAACAATTCACCATTTTCTCACAACTATAAACACAACCTCAAAA
This sequence comes from Sinocyclocheilus anophthalmus, assembly GCA_018155175.1. Taxonomy (NCBI): domain Eukaryota; kingdom Metazoa; phylum Chordata; class Actinopteri; order Cypriniformes; family Cyprinidae; genus Sinocyclocheilus; species Sinocyclocheilus anophthalmus. The sequence continues at coordinate 135,288 of JADLZN010011904.1, read as the reverse complement.
CTACACACCAGCTTGTACACACTTCAGACATGTTCTCTCTCATCAGAATCTAATCTCTGGCCTCAGACTACTGCACTGCCTGAAGAACACTAGTGAGATCCGTTCAAAACACTGCTACAAAAACCTCCTTTGGGGAATCAGGAATCATTCTGCAACTCAATGTCTACTACAGTGTGCAGCATAAATAGAGGTGCAGATACTGTGAAATTCAAGAAAAGTTCATTATCATGAGACTACTGTAAAGAGATCTTACAGTAGATGAAAAGTACTAGAAAAGATCAGTTCAAATAACATAGAATTGAATATGAACACACAATACTGTATACTGTCAATTACTGTACAGTAAAAAATACTCTGCCATACTATGAGAGTTTCTCAGTCTTCTGTAGCTCCCCTAGACAGTCATTTATCATCGGTTGTGGCATCACGTAAGGGAGAGGAGCTCATCCTGAGTCTGAGGGTGTATAACGTGTGCTGCAGTATTTACAGTACACAGTGAAAGTTCTCTCATCTGAAGTACTGCTGCTGTTCTGTACTTTAAGTACTGGGTGTGTAAGTAGTGTAGAAACCCTGTAGATGTGCCTGTCATGAAGAACATGGTCAGCTAGAGTGCTGGGTATTTCATCAGGAGCAAATGACCTTTGACCCCGTCCCCTTCCTCTTCCTCTTTGTCTCCCACCAGTAGGATTCATCTTCTAAAGCACACAATCACATGTGACCCTGTTCATATCATCCCGAGATTCTGACTGCTGTGTCATCAGTTTTGCTACTGAATGTTCACACATGGATAAATGCGCGCTGTTTGAGTTCATCTTGTGATGCGTGAGGTAATTATATTGTGTGTTTGTGTTTTCTGAATGAGAAACTGGTCAAAGCTGTACAAAATGAAGGTTTTTTCTGAGTAGAGTATTGCAGAAAACGCTGAGCAAATTGTGTGTGAAAACAGGTGAAATGTGTTAAAAGTTTTGAGAAATGTGTCTTTGTTTCGAGAACTGAGTGAATGATTTGGGAAATTGGGCCAAATGAATCAGTTATAGTGTGTTAGCAATCCAGAAAAACTGTAAAACTAAAAACTAAATATAAAACTTGCTCATTTACTTGGTTGGTGGAAATATATATGTATATATCCCTCTTAAAGATGATAGTTTGTGAATTTCATAACCGCCCAGCTGTGATGAACTGTGCTGAACACATCCGTGTTACAGCACACAGAAACACACAGGCTCAAATATTTGAAGACTTTCTCTTAAAGACCCCTGTAGTGAAAATCAAATTTGTATGTTGTTTATTTGTCTATGTGTTGTTTTTAATATGCCTTTAGACAAACCATGTGCCAATCTATTAATCAACACCATTGCTGAGTATTTTCTCCTTAAAACTGTAGTTTCCCAAAGGCTGACCCAGAAATGCGGTTTGAAACAGCCCTTGGTTTGCTACGTCACAATTCAATAACCAGTCACGTCAAGGGATCGATTCCTATCACTAGCATGCAAAATATACCAATACCAGCCCAAAACCAAAAATAAATTAGAGCAAAAAACCCATGAAGCTGTGGTTTAATGTGAATTTAGAACCGCTAACTTGCATTATAACCCGTGGCAACAGTGTAAAAGTATCCCGGAGTCAGACGCACCTCTCCCGCATCGGCGTCTGCACTTCATACGCGTATGCGCGGGCGCGAATTAACAATCACAAACGGCTGCATTCCAGTCTTCAAGGTGTTTTAGGACACTTTCAAGTACTTTTGATGTAACTTTAACGAATGTTACAGTATTGACTGTAGTTGTCCGCTAGTAAAAAGATAGTTTTATCAGTCATTATCTGTGTATGCCATTGTTTTGCGGTTACTTCAGTTCAGTGGATCAGGAGGCGCTGGCTGGTGTGTGACTGAGTGGAGGCGGGACTAATTTGCATATTCATAGATCCGCGTATAGTAAATGAGGCAAGGGTGTAGAGTTACATTCAAGCTATTTTAAGGAATGAGAAAATTATTTTCACAAGAAAAAACTTTTAAATATGTCATTTTGATGATCAAAGATAAGTTTTAAGGGATAAAATATTTGACTACAGGGGGACTTTAAAGGTGTTTGCCCTGTACACTGGTGGTCCAGGCCGCATGTCCTGCTGCTGTCTGTGTGTGTGTGTGTGTGTGTGTGCGTGTGTGTGTGTTGTGTGTGTGTGGGTTTTTGCTGTGCTTCTGCACACAGAGGGTCGGTTCAGCCGAATGAGATGAGCTCTGTTATCATGATCTTTCCCGTCCTCTCAGCATCTGCTCACGGGAACCGCTCAGCTTTTGTCATGAGGAGCTGTTGTTCTCTCCAGGTGTGTCGTTCCTGTAGGACAGCACTGTGGCTCTAATGTGGGTTTGTGGATGGGTAAATACTATGCTATACAGTAGTTAATCAGTTCCACAGTGTACTATATCAGAGTGCCCTGATATTAGAGGATACCTGATTATAGAAATATATACGCATGGGTAACCACGCTTGATTGCTCAGTTAACAGAAATCAGTTTTCTAGAGTCAAAATCTACAACCAGTCAATGGATAGTGCACATTTTCTGATTCCAGTTACTTTTTTTGTGAAATTGAAGTAAATAATTTGTTAAGTGTTTGTGTGTATTCATGACTTTTGCGTGCATCTTATTTGTTGCTTTGGATAAAAGTGTCACCTGCTCTTCAGACGGTGAGTGTGGGCATCAGCAAAACCATACCAAACACACACGTTTGCTTTTCTGCCATGAGGACTGTTCACTGACCGCTAGTTTTTTTTACTGTACTAATGACATTTAGTCCTGTCCTCTACCTTTCTGCTTTTTTGTCATAGTAATTAAAGCATTATTTAGTGTGTTTATGAAGCCGTTTCCTGATCGGGACGGTTGCCTGCTGAATTGGGATGTATATCATCAGCTTCTGACACTGCAGAAAAACATGAGCCACACAGCTACTCACAGGACTATGCATGTGCACACGGCCTTAGAAAACATCTGCAAGCCTCAAACATCTGAACAAAAGAGCTGTAATGAGGGCCAGATTCCAGGAAGGTGTGTCAGAGTCGCTCAGATCCAGCTCTTTGAGAGTGTTTCATTCACACAGATAAGGAGGATCTGGCTGCAGGGAAGTCTCGTGTAAAGAGCTCAGAAAAGGCTTTTTGTGTCCCTGCCAAAACAGAGGGACGACGTCTGCTTCAGATGTGTGTGTGTGTGTGTGTTAGAGTGTGTGTATGTGTGCGTGTGTGTGCATGCATGTGTGTGTGTGTGAGTAAGTGTGTGTTGAAGGAGTGTAATCTAACACACATATACCATGGTATATATGGTGGTATAAACTATGTTCATACGGTTTATATTGTATTGTTAATGTTATATTATGTTGTTAATGTGACACTTTACTCTTTTGTTTACTGTATTTGTAGTATGTTTTCTGTTTCTGCCATTCATTTTTTGTCGTATTTCTGAGATTATGGTTATGACAAAGCCAGCAGGATGTTGAACACTCTGAACAGAACAGAAGCTGCACTATAATCTGACTCTCATCACTCAGACAGCGGTGTGCCGGTTTTGAGCTTGTGAACACAGTGATGATGTGGGTAGTGTGCAGCTCTGATTGTGATTTGTATGAAACTGATTATATGACTGGTTAAAGTGCTCACATTCTACATGTCATTCATATTCCAGCATTTCATTCTTTTTTTTTCTGTGAAGTCCACTTAAGATGTGAGTCAGGGCTTCTTGCTTTTCATGATCAGGTTCAGGTTACAGATAAAGGGTCGTTAGTTTCCGCCAAAACATTGAAAAATTCTCACCCTTTGTGTCCGTTTCAAACCCTAAGACTCTCCATTGCTCTTCATGAACCCAAATTACGGATACTTTTTTGAAGGAATCTGAGAGCTGTCTGACCCTGCATAGACAGCAAGGCAACTGAAATGTTCCCAAGTACCAGAAGACTAGCACGGAGCTCGGAAAATAATCCATGGACATAAAGTGTGTCATCTCGGAACGTTAACGACCCTACAAGAATACTTTTTGTGCGCAAAAGAAAAAAAAACTTTATTAAACAATCCTCTGCATCACCCTGTAGCATTGCCTTGCTGTTTATGCAGGGTCAGACGCTCTCAGATTCCATCAAAAATATCTTCATTCTTGGTTCCGAACGGATGAATGAGAGTCTGTTACGGACATTTGAAAAGACTCGAATGGGGGTGAAGTTAATTATGAAGAATTTTTCCTGTTTTGGGTGAACTAACTCTTTAAACAGCAGCTGCTGTACCTTTAAGAGTTCTGTATGTAAATGTGCAGTGTTATGACTGGCTGACCTCCACATATGGGTGTGTTTCATAGTGTCATTCATCATAATGCTTGTAGAGGGATTTACAATTGTGAACAGTACAGTTTGTCTGTTTTCCTTTATATGAGCCCTTTGAGCATATGTGTGTGTGTGGGTGTGCGGTGCGTGTGTGTGCTGGGTGTGTGAGTGTGTGGTGGTGTGTGTGTGTGTGTGTGTGTGTGTTGGCGTGTGTGTGCGTGTGTGAGAGAGTGAGTGGTGAGTGAGTGAGTGAGTGAGTGAGGTGTGTGTGTGTGTGTGTGGGTGTGTTGTGTGTGTGTGTGGGTGTGTGTTTGTGTGTGTGTGTGTGTGGGTGTGTGTGGTCTGTGGTTGGTGGTCTATGCTGTGCTGCTTATGGTCTTCAGATCTGTGTAATGTGAATTTGGGCAGAGAGAATAACTTATTTCGGGATCTGTGTTAGTAGAGTCTAAGACAGTTACAGCTTCAAACCTCTGCTTACCATCTGTCCTGTCTTGTCCTGTCTGTCTGTCACACCTGTCCTGTCTGTCCTTTCTTTCTTTCTTGTCGTTTCATTCTGATTCATGTATACAGTACTACTACTGCTCCCCCACTCATCTCCTTGCAGGCATGCTGCAATTTTAACAATAATAGTAAGCTTTCCTTCTTATTCTCACCTGGCCCCCCATTGAATTAGGAACCACCTTTCTCTCTCTCTACCCATCCTGCACTCTCCCTCTCTCTCTCGCTCTCTCTCACACACACACTCTCACACTCACACACACACACAGGTTTGTTTTTTGTGAATTGTGGGGACTCTCCATAGGTGTAATGGTTCTTATACTGTACAGACCGTATATTCTATTGCCCGACACCAACCCTACCCCTAAACCTACCACAGGAGACTTTCTGCTAAATTTCAATTTTCATCCACTCCATTCTGTGTGTTTATAATCGTTTTGAAAAGGGGGACATGGGGAATGTTCCTGAAAATCACCTTCTCCTTGTTACCTCCATACCTTGTCATTATACAGATTGATGTCCTCATTCGGTCACCAAAACGCACCACATCTCTCCTCTCTCTCTCTCCCAACACACAGGCACCACTCATAAGTTTTAGGTAGGCGGACACTTCCGGCGACTGATACTAATTATTCTGGTTAAGTAAACTGGTTTTCTAGGCCTTTTGACGGTTAAAATGGAGGTATTCAAATACAATGACAAATGTGTAACCCTGGAGCACAAAAGCAGTCTTAAGGGTCAATGGATGCAATGGAGTGCAACTGCACACAGTCATTATTTTGTGTAGTGTTGGGTGTATATGGAAATCGTGTTATCTTCGGTTTACAGTGATGCATCCCCCATAAAATGTGCTGCACACATCTGGTTATTTGGGTTGAACTGTTCTGGAACATTGTGTTGTAAATACAACTTTGCTCTGCCACTGATTTCTATTCTTGTCCTCTTTTGGAAGGTCAAACAAAATATTTTCGCTTTCACAACAAAACACACAACGCCTAGCGTGAGCGATCGACACCCGCATAGCGTGAGCTGAGGCCGGGATTGTGGTAACTGAGGACGCGCGGGTTGACGAACGGCGTGCCCCCGGACGATTCACTAATGAGCGCAACCACGGGCCCATGGTCTCCGCTTCAAAAGATATATCGTTCCTTCTTTTGATCGTGCACCACACAAAGTAGTTTCGCTTTTCACAACGAAAACCACACAGTGTCTTTACGACATGGCTGCAGCGTCAACAAAAACTACAGTGAGACTAAAAGTTACACCTTCTTTCTTTGCATGAACACTTGGGCGGCATTATGCAAATATTTCCAAATAGTGACGTAGACATGTGGGGACGTGTTAGAACCAGCCGTTTTAGGTAGGCGTGGCTGACTCAACTTTTATAAAGAATATCTTTTTGGATTTTAAACTTTAGTCTTTGCAACTTTACAGATCTTCTTTATGCACCAAGATTTTGTAACACTCCAAAGAGAAAGGAACCATTGAACAGATCAAATATAGATACCTTTACTAGTCCGTGTCTGTGTTTCTGTAGCTACAACTAGCCCAACACCATACATTACTGTAGGGGGTCAAATTATTATCTGATTTTTTCTTTTATGCCAAAAACATCATTAGGTCTATTAATAAAGATCCTGTCTTTCCATGAAGATATTTCGATAAATTTGCTCACTGTACTATTTCAAACTTAATTTTTAGGTTACTTAACTAGCATTTGCTAAGTATCTTCATTTGGAGACCAACTGTTAAAAGGTGATTTCTCAAATATTTCAGATTTTTGGAATTAGTTTTATTCACCCTCCTGCATACAAAGTATGCCGAATTGTGTTCCATCAAATAGTTGTGCGAATCTTCGGAGAAATACTGCTCCTACTCCTACAAACCATACATCAATGAGAAGCTATTTATCAGCCTCTTACAGATGATGCATACATCCTCTCCATATTCGAAATCTTTTTGACTGGTTTTGTGCTCCAGGGTCAAAATTGTTTAGTCAAGTGGCACTTCTTGTACCCAAATACGTCTATGGTTGTCCTGGCATTGTTCAAGATGAATGTTACTTTGTACAGTCTCCATATTACACTCCTTCCAGTTTGGCAGAATATTCACTGGCATTGGTTGTCCTGTGGCAAAACATGATGACAGCTTTAGACCAAACAGGGAATGATGATTGTGCGATTGGTTAGTATCTGGACCTCACCAGTTGTGTATCATATTGGTGATGACTGATTCATGAACTAATCGAGGGTTGCCAGAGGAGCAGCAAGATAACACTATTTCTTGAACGGTGAACATTATCGAAGCAAAAACCTTCACTGTTATCATTTTACGATACAGTGTTACGGTCACTGAAAGTAGTTTCGACCACCCTTAATTATCACACTCTTTGTGTGATAGTTGCATCGCCCTTGCTTTGCTATCAAAAACCTATTTCATATTATGTTTTTTTGTACTCATTAATGTACACACGCAACCCCCAGCCATATGACAGAAAAACACGAGAATTGTTGATATTGACACTTTTGGCAGTTTTTTTTGCAGATTTATTAAAAAAGTAAAACTGAAACATCACATGGTCCCCAAGTAGGTGGTCTGTGGAAAAAAACCCTTTGCTCGTATTTAGTAAAGCCCCTTTGATCTAATACGAGCCAGAGTCTTTTTGTGAAGATGCACAATTTTCACTTCCTGGATTTTGGGGAGCCCCTCTGCCAGTCCTCCTTGCAGACCTCTCCGTCTGCTCCGGTTTTGATGGTAAACGTTTTGTAAGAAATACAAGCCGATCTGCATATGGGATAATTAGGGGGGGGTCTGTTCCATCAACCAGATATTCGTTGCATTGGGTTTTAAGGTCCGTGCTCTGTGTGCTGGTGCCCCATGTCAATGCAACAATGTCACAGAGTATGTTGTTGAGGTCCACTCCGGTCGTTATTTTAGTCGTTGTGTCTTCTTAGGGTCTGTTGTGTCCCTGTTGTGGAAGGTAAACCTTCTGGACACCCACTGAGGTTTCCTGAGCACTCTGTAGAAAGGTTCGTCCAGGATAAAGCCCTGTGACACTTGAATCACCACGCAACAATTCATCTTTCCCCTCGTTTGCAAAACCAGCTTTCCTGTTCCCTTAATGATTTTCGCAGGAGCTGAAAAACACAAATGCATGCGAACACCTACCCACTAGCAATCGAAATGCTGACGCTAGAAAAATTGCCATCCCAAACCATGCTTCCGCTGTGGGAAGGTTATCTTTAGAACCATACAGGATGACTTGAGCAGTGCCGGGTTTTTTCCTCTCCTCCCACACTACCGTACCCATGTAGCTTTAGAACTTATAAAGTGCCATAATAAAGTTCTATTTTGGTCTTCATTTTCATTAACATCCTGAACCAGAGAAATTTATTTTCTCAACATCTTTTTGATATGTATATATACCACACAACATCTCTCGTTCGATCTTCTACCTTGTTGATCATTGCACTGGAGAGGCTTTCCGTCGTGGCTACACTGTCTTACATCAAGCCTCCAGACGTGGTGATGAGCTCTGCTTAAGCGTGTGGAATAGGTCATTACTACTTTCTACAATTTTCTCCCATCTCTCGACTGCATCTCTGGAGCTCATCCACAGTGATCTTTGGGTTCTTCTTTAGACCTCCTCTCATCCATGACTGTTTTTTCATCACACATCGATAAGGCTACGATTTAATTAGGCCAGTGAATCAAGAGTCCACACCTCTATGAAGGAGTTCTGGTCGTTCCCAACCTAGTCTTTTCCATTTTAATGATTATGGAGGCCACTGTGGTGCTCTTTATCATACCTTAAGTCAGCAGAAATTTTTTTGGTAACCATGTCCAGATCTGTCGTCTCTTGCCATCAATTCATGTCTCTGAGCTCTTCAGGCAGTTTTCCCTTTGACCTCCTGCGTCTCTCTTTGCTCTGACCAATGATGCACTTGTGAGCTGTAAGTGTCTGTAATAGACAGGTGTGGGCTTTCCCTACATCAGTCCAATCATATTCATCAAACACAGCTGGTACTCAATAGAGTTGTAGAAAATACCACACCCCAAGAGAAGGTCAGAAAAGCAATGTGGACCTCACCTGATATAACCTTGCAAGTATTGATGTGTCTACGCGGCACAGTGAGAGTCTGAATACTTAGGACCATGTGATATTTTTGTTTTTCTTTTTTAATAAATCTGCAGAAATGCCAACAATTCTGTGTTTTTCTGTCAATATGGGGTGCTGTGTGTACATTAATGAGGAAAAAAAATGAACTTAACTGATTTTAGCAAATGGCTGAAATATAAAAAAGAGAGAAAAATATAAGGGGGTCTGAATACTCTCCGTACCCACTGTATATGTGGGATTAACGAGCGGACTGCTTCATCAGCTCAATATGAGTGTGTGAAATCATGGATGGACACAAACACACTCTTTACTCACTCCTCTCATAACCGTGTGTCTTTGATGGCCATATCTTGCATAGAATAACTGAAATCAAATATTGTAGATCTTGGTAATCATGCTATTGGTATCTTTTAAGATAAAAAAGCTGCCTAAAAGCCCTTCTGTGACACATGTGTGTCGTTGGATGCTTTAGTTGTGCTGTTGAAGCCAGAAAATCATCGATCACGACCTCTGCGGATATGCGTTTGCATCCAGTGACCAAAGACACAGTCTAAGCTTTGAGTGGCCCAGTCACCGTGGCCTTGGTACCCACATGTTGTGTGGTTGTTTTGTGGTTGTAATGCAGTGCCGTGTGTGTGGGTTGTTGTGTTGTGTTTTTGCGTGTGTTGGTGTGGTGATAGTATGTTTGTGGTAGTGCGTGTGTTGTGTGAGTGTTGTGCCGGTGGGGTAGCTCGGAAGTGTGTGGAGGTGGTATAGCAGATGTGTGTAGTGTTTTTGTGTTGTGGTTGGAAGAAGGGGGTGTAGGTAGGTTGTTGATTAACTAGAGTGGGTGCATGTGCTGTGTGTGTGTGTGTGTGTGTGAGAGAGAGAGTGTGTGAGTGTGTGAGTGTGTGTGTGAGTGTGAGTGTGAGTGGTGACTCGTGACATCGATGCGAGTGTGGAGGGTGTGTGTGGTGAAGGTTTGTTTCCAATCCTGAGTGACTTTGTAACAAACTTTGTCTACATTTTGCGTGTATTAAGCTACCTTTGTCTCTCCAAGGTTTGATTTGGCGATTAGAGAAATTTTTTCAAACATCCCCCCTGACCTTCGTCTTCTGCCTCGTTATGGTTTTCTCAACATTCAGAAGATGCTAATTATGGTGAATTATGATACCATACTATTATCACACTCTGCTGCCTCCTCGTTTAAAGCTAGGTGTCATGGAAGAACAGACTGGTCTGAAACAGATACAGTATACTGTCTAATGGAAGGCAGTCATGGAGAAGCACACCTGACAGCCACATGACCTCATCACACGCTTCATTGAGTGCCATCCTGTCATCATCATCCTGGAAATAAAACATGACTTTTTTACTTATTGACTCTTAGTTCAGTTTGTGTAATGTGGCAATGCAACTGCAACTCTTTGTCACTTTTTCACTTTTGCATATGAAAAATAAAATATATATATTTGATATATGTTTTGGTCTGCTTGCATTGTTCTTTTGGTTCTACGCACCTGAGAACTTATTGTCTTTTCTTTTTTGAGTGCTTACAATTCCTACTTGATGAACTGTAACTCTTGTCCAATCAGATAATGAGTCTAGAAAAAGATGTGAGCTGTTGTTAAATGATATGAATCGTGTTTCTCTGCAGCTGTCTCTGCTGGCTAACCTGTCCGTAGCTAATCTGTGGTCACTGAGACTCGCCGCTAACGAACCCGTTCACCACATCATGACCTTCGACCCCAGCGACCACAACTACCTGTACCTCATGACCACACACCACGTGAGTACAGTTTAAACATTACTGTAGTTATGAGAATGTCTGTAGTGGACTCTTGAAATTCAGCGTAATTACCTGTTCACAAGGCAAACTGTCAGGACGAGATCTACTAGCAGAAGAGAGACACTTCATGAATTGGCTTCATAAAATAAAGATTAAATATCTTTATCATGTATGAACTGTGAGTGTATTGAATGTACTTCAACGTTGTTAAACTACAGTCCTAATATCCCTCAGAAACACAACCGACATCAAAGCACTGTATATACTGTGACCCGAGACGATATCAACTCATCTGATCAAGAGTGTGTCACTGCTACTGACTCTATCACAGACTCAATGAGTTCATTACTTTATAAAGATATTTCAAGCCGTCTGTGTCATGCGTGTGTGCAGACGCTCTGTTTATCACATTCAGGAGGAGCTGATTGATGGAGCTGTGAAACTCAACATTCGACAGTGTGTTAGTCTGATGCTCACGAGCGTGTGTGTGTGTGTGTGTGTGTGTGCTCAGCTCCTGCTCGGGTGATTCAGTGTCTGTGTTGTGGTCTCATATACACCTTTACGTCGCCAGATATAGCTTTTGAGCGCCGCGCATTCACCCACTGAACGGCTGGGTTACCTGGGACGTGTCAAAATGGTAAGCAACGTTCCGCTCTCATCCTCTCATCACTCACACTATAACCACAAGCAAATTGCAACGCCCGTTACAATCACCATTCGATTGAGGATCGGAGTGTCATTGTGCAGTATTTTGCGCGTGATCACGATCAATGACTTTGAAATGTTCCAAACGTGAGTGTCGTCAGATGGACTGCTTACAAAAAAAAAGTTTATGATACTTTTGACCTTTTTTAGCAAGTATCACAAGTATCCATCTCCATTCACCTTCACTGTATGGGAATTTCTGCTTAAACCATCTTTCATGTTTGACAGCAGAAAGAAAGTCAAAGGGTTTTGGAAAAGCAGCTCTTTGGGATTTAGTGACTGTTAAGCAAAGAACGACAAACATGTGTAGAATTTGTCAAGCTGCGTGTTTCCGAGCTTTAGATGTCTTCCTGTGGAGTTTATCTTTTACACAATGAGAGGTTTTTGCCTGTGCTGATGTTTTTTATAATTGTGGAAATCAAAACACTGGGTTGATACCAGGCTCATATAGACGTCGCGAGCACGTTCACCTACTTCAACAACATCGTCTTTCTCACAGTGCTCTATCCTGACTCAGTCTAATTGGTCTCAGATAGTAGCCTCTTTAGAGGAAAATGTCAACCACACTGAGAGTCTTTTCAGCCAACGTGTGTGTGAGTGTGTGTGTGTGTGTGTGTGTGTGGTGCGTCGAGTGGTGGCGTGTGTTGAGTTAAGTTGATAGATGAACCTGTGTTGTGTGACTGGGTGTGACAATGTGTTTGAGTGTTTAGAATGTGCGCTGCCGTGTGTGTGTTTGTGTGTGTGGTTGTGTGTGTGTGTTGTGTGTGTGGTGTGGTGAGTGTGTGTGTGTTTGCGCGCTTGTACGCTGTGCGGTTGAGTGGTCGGTTGTTTGTGTGTGTGTTTGTGTGTTTTGTGTGTGTGTGTGTGGTGTGTGTTTGTGTGGTGTGTGCGCGTTGTGTGTGTGAGTGTGTGTGTGTGGTTGTGTGTGTGTATGTGTGTGTGCTGTCAGTGAGTGTGTTGCATTCTGAAGTGTGTGTTTGTGTGTGTGTACCTGGTATTTATCATGTTATGGGGACCAAATGTCAAAAATGTACTATCCTTGTGGGGACATTTTTTAGGTCCCCATGAGGAAACAAGCTTATAAATCATACAGAATTAAGTATTTTGAAAATCTAAAAATGCAGAAACTTTCCTGTGAGGGGTAGGTTTAGGGGTATGGTTAGTGTAGGGCAATAGAATATACGGTCTTTACAGTATAAAAACCATTACTCCTTACAATGTTCCCGCATAAAAACCTTAACACAACATGTGTGTGTGTGTGTGTGTGCGTGTGTGTGTGTCTGAGAGTCTGCATAAGTGATAAGGCCGCTACTCTATTTTATTGTAAATGCATTTTATTCAATAAACGTTTCCATTGGAATGCATATTTGTTTAGTCAGCCTAACTAATTGTACAATTGGATTACAGTTGAAGGATTTCGCATCCATGCAACAAAAACCAAACACAACTGTTCAGACTAAACTTTATATCTGAACGTTTCTCTAATTTCATCACAGTCTCAGTTTAAGCTGTTCTTACGTCTTACTGTGATCTCTGACTCGGTTTTCTCCGCCTGAGCATGTCAGGACTCTGCTTCTCAGGTTCTTGCCATCAACTCTATGTTTTATCACTCAGTACAGTAATCTAGACAAACCTTCATGATGTTCAGGCCCTTTCCTCCCTTATAGTCCCCAGACATTTATAAAATAAAAGGATGATTTCTGAGCACATTGAACTCAGATAATGCTGTTTTATATGCTATTCAATGGGTCTTTAGCTTAAAGGACTTTTTAGGAACTAAAGGGCTGTTCATTACAAGCCCACTTGATAAATATATACCCCCCCATGGGGGTCATATTATATATAATGCGTTTTCATCCAAAGAGTCTTAGACTGCATCACGGTGCACATATGATCATATTGAACACATGAGATTTGCTACTGCTGTTTATGATTTATGGATTAATGTATAATTACAGACAGAGCATGAAACCTTTGGCTCACAAATGTTTCGTATAATATGCTTTTCAACCATTTTTGTTAAAATACAGAATATTTATTTTGTTACATTGCTTTAAGCCTGCAACAAACAGGATATGATGTCTTCTGTTTTAATGAATAATACAGCATATCAAATTTGCTCCAGTCTCCCAGACCGTCTGTAGGTCGCATGTTCTTCTGCTCTTTTGTATCTGCTGGTCAAAACTCACCAAACCTAAACTTTTATATGCAGCTTCTTCTCATGAGCTTGTGTTTCTCCTGTTTTCCAAAAACAAATGGTGATGTATGCAGTGTGGGCTCGTGACGCTGGCCTCCCATGCGTGTGTTTGATGTGTGTGTTGTGCCGCAGGTGTTCGGACGATTATTTTATCGTGAAAAGCACATACAAATAAACGTGAATTGAAATTGAACTGAAAAGGAATTGAGAGGTCTCCAGAAGCGATGCAGCTCCGCGGGACTCTGGGTCCGGCTCCTGTGATAATGGGGTGTCAGCACACTAGGGGTACGGAGCCAACAGTTGTCCCTCCTGACATCCATCTCCACTAAGCAGATCAGCCGCTCCGCTCACATGAGGGTACAACACACACACACACAATTTTTTCATTTGAAAGCCTTTTTTTCACATTACAGTAATTTGCATGATAAGTAATACAATTACTATTCAGAGGATTTAGTGTCAAGAGGTTTCTGTGAGGATCGCTTGATCAGTTTTGTGGTAACCTTGCATGTTTGTGAAGTGAACTGATTTGCATAATTCATTGCAAGTGAAAATACACGGACCATGTGCATAAATGAACAACACTATAAACGAGATGCAGCTTAGTGTAAACTCACAGATGACCAGTCCAGAGTGTGTGAGTGGCTGATGAAAGATCAGAGATCTGAGCCTCAGTCTCAACAGAACACTGACACTGAACCTTCATTTCATCTGGAGTTCCTACAGTACATCACATTTTAAGATGAGGTTAACATTTGTACAAGCCATCATAAACATTTTAAGACTATATGTAGCCCAGATTGTAGGTTTGTTTTTGTTTTTTTATTGAAACACTGCAAGTTTTGCTCCTACATGTGGTGGACTGGAAGATCTTATGTGAAGGATATTTAAGGTAATTAGGTGCGCTTCTGTCCTGGAAGGATCTCTCAGCTGCCAGAGGAAATAACTCCTCAGCCTAAACAAGAAACAGGAAACAGGCAGCAGTGTCAGGAAGTCTGCCATCCTGACAACAATAGAGCTCAGTGTGGCGTGTGATAGCAGAGATGAGTGTGTGAAGAGAGGAGTTCATCAGCTCAGTCTTCAGATTCAATGGAACTGCGCTGCTCTCTAACGAAACTCTGTCAGTGACCGCGTCATGCTCAGAATAAGCCAGAGTGATTACTGTGCGAATGTCATGAAATAATGGAGCATTTTCACCCTAAAATCCAAAGAACAAAGAGGCCTTAACAAAATTATGCACTGTGGGCTCCTCTCACTCTAGAGTGAGAGGAGGCCGGCGGGCTAGAGTAGGCCGGCTAGAGTGAGAGGAGGCCGGCGGGCTAGAGTGAGAGGAGGCCGGCGGGCTAGAGTGAGCGGAGGCCGGCGGGCGGCGAGTAGCCAGCCTACTGCGTGGAGGGGCCGGCGGGCTAGAGTGAGGTGGAGGCCCGGCGGCTAGGTAGGTGCCGGCCTTAGACCTTGAGCGGGTCCGGCGGCCTAGAGTGAGCTGAGGCTGGGGGCTAGAGTGAGGAACGTCCGGAGGGCTAGAGTGAGAGGAGGCCTGGCGGGCTAGAGTGATCGCGGCTGGTGGCTATGAGTCTGAGAGTGAGGGCCTAGGCGGGTCTAGAGTGAGTGCAAGAATAGCCTGAGCCGAGGCTAGAGTTGACCGTAGGCCCGCGCTGGTAGTAAGAGGAGGCCTGGCGGCGACTGTCGTCAGTGAGACGGAGGCCGGGCGGGCTAGAACTGACCAAAACGGTAGGCCTGGCGGCTAAAGTGAACAAGAGTCTCTGCGGCATTAGCCAATCTGAGATAGACGCCTGGCGGCTAGAGTGAGCGGAGGCTGTCAGGCGCAGAGGGAGATGAGGCCTGGCGGCTTAAGAGTGAGAACAGAGGCCTTGGCGGGCTAAGAGTGAGCGTCAAGTAGGCCAGGGCTAGAGTGGAGCGTGAGTGGCCTGGCTGCTAGAGTTAAGGAGGGACCTGGTCGACTCCCTAGAGTGGATAGGAGGCCTGCGGCTAGAGTGAGCGGAGGCCGGGGGCGAGAGTGAGCGGAGGCCGGCGGCTAGAGCGAGCGGAGGCCGGCGGCTAGAGTCTAGCTGAGCCGGCGCGTCTAGAGTGAGCGGTAAGGCGGGGGCTTAGAGTGAGAGGAGGCCGGCGAGCTAGAATGAGCGGCGGAGGCCCTGGCGGGCTAAGTGAGAGGATCCTGGCGGGCTAGAGTGAGCAAGAGGTCGCCTCTGACACGGGCCATAGAAGTGAGAAAATGCGAGGGCGCACCGTTGGGGGCTAGATGAGCTGTAGGCTTTGGCGGCGCCTAGATTGAGAGGAGGCACCTGGCGGCTAGAGTGAGAGGAGGCCTTGGTGGGCTACTGAGTGAGAGGCGCCTGCGGGCTAGAGTGAGCGAAGGCCGGGGGCCAGAGTGAGTGCGGACGGTGGCCTAGAGTGAGCGGAGGCCCGGGGGCTAGCGTGAGGAATGGCCGGCTGTATTTCCTCAGCGACCATCACGGATCAGCTCCAGGCATGACGAAGCGGATATCATCCGCTTTTGGAAGACCAAACAAAGTAGTTTCGCTTTCACAATGAAACACACAGTGCCTTCATGACATGGCGGTGGCAACAACAATACTACAGCGAGAATAAAAGTTACGACTTCTTTCTTTGCGTGAACATTTGGGCGGCGTTATGCAAATCTTCCCCACATAGTGACGTAGGTATGTGAGGCCGTGTTAGAACGAGCCGTTTTAGGTAGGCGTTGTTGACTCTTAACTTTAATAAAGAATATCTCTTTGGATTTGAGACTTTAGTCTTTGCAACTTTACAGATCTTCTTTATGCACCAAGAGCTTGTAACACTCCAAAGAGGAAGGAAAAACTGAAATCGCATCATATGACCCCTTTAAAATAACTTTTTGCTATATGACTTTATTTTTTCAGACAATTTAAGCATATTTAACCCACAGATTCTCAGTACTGAAACATTTCACTCTTCAGGGTTTAAAAAAAATAAAAAATTCACTAGATTCTCTTTACTGTAATGCATTTACTGTATTTTAAAATGACCAAATAAAGTGATTTTAAAATGTAATCAAAATAAATCAAAGTTAAAACAATTATTACTATGTTTTAGAAACGGTTTCTTTGTTTTAGCATTACAGTAAAGCGAAGGAGATTTTTGTTAAGTTATACTCCAAGCATAATTTCTTCTTTCTTGTGGTTTTGGGGTGAACTGTGACTGTGTTTTGTGAGACTGATGGTGCTGCGGAGACAGTGTGTGTGTGTGTGTGTGTGAGAGTGTGTGTGTGAGAGAGAGTGTGTCTGTGTGCGTGTGTGTGTGTGTCTGTGTGCGTGTGTGTGTGTGTGTGGTTGTGTGTGTGTGGGGGTGTGTGTGTGTGTGTCAGGCGTAGCGTGTGCTGATCATGTGCTCCTCTCAGACGTGGTGGACGTTTTTCCTGATCAACTGCAAGTGTGGCTCGACGTGCGTGCCGGGTTTTTTCAACATATGGTTGTGGATTATGCGTGTGGAATCCCGAAACGACAAAGGTCCACCAGAGTCAGACTGACATACGCACGACCTCAGATGCCTCGAACGACCTGCCCTCTGCATGCCCCGTCACCTAATGTATCCCCCACATCCCCCTTTCGGCAAAGTGGTATCGACACCAGTCCGTACCAGAGCTCAGTGGGTGGTGCCTATAACTATTGATTTAGCAAGCAAACAAAGCTCGTCTGATTCTTTGCTGAATCACTCCAGCTGAGATAGTTTTTCTTAAATGAATGGTATGAACCTAAGGCTGTCAAAAGCAGTTGATTGCAAGACAAGACAGAAGGCAGCCAGAAACACACAATGTACAGACTTTGTCATATATTTTGTTAGCAGATGCTATTTCAGCCCAGAAGACTTTTGCTTCTTCCATGTATTGTGGAATAATTTGTCTGTGTTTAGATCACGTCACGGTCCCCGTGGCCATCAAGGTTAATGGTGTTCCTGTGGTTTCCGGAAGTTTCATCATTTATGAGTGCAAACTAACTGGAGAAATCCACTACAAAACTGCGTGAGTAAAAACGCACACACACACACAAACACACACACACACTAATGCACGTAAATTATGTTCAGGATTTACGTCACAGTTTTTACAGCTGTAAAATGATTTCATGCTGTTATGGCTATGACCAAAATCCTCAGTATATATGCAATTAATCTTAATTTTGCTGGAAATACAATGAAATATTATGTTACATAACCAAAGGGTGACACCTTGTTTTGGATAATCCAGTGAATGAAAGGTACTTCATTTCTTTTGATTATGTTTCTCTTTTTATTTAGAACTTGACAAGATTATTCATAACAAACCATTGGGTCTCACACTGCACAACACGCATGAAGTGTAGCACATTATAGACCGCACAAATCTCCATACTGTGGTATAAAAGGTGCAGTAAAATCTGTGCTCACGTTTCTGCTGTGACACCACATGTGCTGTTGTCATAGAGCAGAGTGTTCAGCGGTGATTTCAGCTGTTTAAAAGCATTGATTGTCAGGTGTGTGTGAGTTCATTTACATGTGGCCATCTGTGAAGGTGATAATAAGCTCAGGGCCGCAGGAGAGGCAGTGCAATGTGAAACTTTACATCTATAACAGCATCTTCTGCATCATCCGCATGTTAATGCCATTTAAAACATTCACACCAGTGCACACTCTTCACACTGATCTATAAATGACTCTAAAAAACCCTAAACTGAGCGCAGTTTCTGTGCCGCTGAGCACGTCACACGAGTGTCAGAGTCTCGATTACATGAACCACTAATAGAAACGAGATATTAACTCATGAAATGAAATGCTCTGGTCACATTTCACCCCAAAATCAAAAGAAAAAAATTTGACTTTACAAAATCATGTAAGTACTAAAACCTTGTACCCATTTTCTTTTATGCATTCAGTGATTTTGCAGTGTGGTATATTTTTTAACAGAACAATAGTCAGACCTTCTCACAATGAGAACCATAGTCACAACAGACGGGGAGAGAAGAATGTTTGTGATCAGGGTGTTTGAGATGATGTCTGGTTACTCTCTCTCACACACACACTGTCGGCCCCCCAGAGAGACTCTCAATCAGTCACTCCAGCAAGAGAGATAACACCCCACAGACACACACACACAGAGCAGTGCTGGAGTTGATCTTAAACAAACACACACACCTCCTCTCTGTCAGTGATAGCGGTGTAATGAATGCCTGGCTAATTGTGTGGCTCCACTGACGCTCATCTGTGTTTGTGAGGATGAAAGCGCCTCTGCTCATCCTGCAGACGCACAGCACTGTTTCACACAGCCACTTTCTGATCTCTGATCTGTTAGTCAGCATGTCTCACACATGCACACGTTTCCTCACGTCCACATAAACTGTGTCGTCTGTGCGCTCCTGTAATCATGCGGCACGGTCAGTAAGCCGTTTTCAGTTCTTCAGTTATCTGGTCTTTTCCACACACATGCACACTTTTCTGAACCCGTGAGGCAGAGCGTCTCAAAGTGTGTCTCAAGTCTTTAAAGGGTTAACAGTGGGTGTGGCCAAAAAAAGTTCAAGAAGCACTGCTGTAAGAACACACATATACTTACATATGGACACACTGACTGCTTCCTCTTACAGTTTTTAACAATCTCTAGGATCCATTTCTCAGTACTTAGATCACTCTTTCAATGAGCACAACAGCATCTATGAGGCTGAACTGTGGATCAATTATCATTGCTTTGACACAAAATTAATTCAATGACTACAGTTTTCAAAGCACATGAATTCATTTCTCACTCAGAACCACCAAAAACACCAAAACTCTACGGACCTACAGACCAAAAAAAAAAAAACAAACTGGTGAAAGCCTTAACATAGAAAACTGAATAAGACAGCAGTTTGCTGCATTTATACAGTAATGACCCACAGTATTGCATTATTCGACTCTACACAGCTGAAAGACTATCAAAACAGTCAGATGTAGATGAACACCTGCACAGGTGTTAAAGCTGCTCACACCACAGACAATAACTAATACAATGATAAAGATAACAATTAAGGCACAGATGAACCATATCGCTGGAATAAAAAGCCATGTTGCACAACCCGATTTCATGATAGCACATAAATATTGTCCAAGTTTGCTAGTTCATGTGACTCATATGAGTAAAACATCACCGTTAAGTGTGAGGCGTGAGCAGAGTATGAGAATGTTTCTGACCAGTCCTGTGTCGTCCTGTAGGTGCACAAGCTGTTTGAGTGCGGCGTGGCGCTGTTACTGGGACCCGCAGCTCAGTGTGTGTGTTTCCAGCAAAGTCAACACACCGCATGCTCTTCTGGAGGTGAGCGGCGCTCCGTCACACACTCACGTCTGCTCCACCGCAGAGCTCAGTGTTCATATAGCACCATACACTGGGTTCAAATGAAGGCAAAAATATGATTTAAAACATCAGATGAGACAGAAGTATCTTTACATTTTTATAGTGCATAGAAAGCACTATAGATTGATTCTCTGTTCAAACCCTAGAGAGGAGCCCATCCAGTGTTGGGGAAAGTTACTTTTAAAAAAGAATGCATTACAATATTGATTATCTCTTTAATACAAGTCCTAATTACGTTTACTTTTTCTAGTTACTTTTTTTATGGAGTAATGCATTACAATATTGCGTTACTTTTTAAATCTGGACATGGCTTGCTTGTTTGTTTTTAAAATAAAAAAATTATATTTTTTGGCAAATATAAAAGCCTTTTCACACCAAAAGTGAAATGAATAAACCTCAGGCTGAAGGAAAAGTAAATTTACGTCCGTACTGTAGAATGCAGAAGAAGAAATTTCAACACACTTCAGCAATAAAAAAAGTAATTTATTTGCTTATTAGTACGGTTGAACTGGATTATCGAAGGTCAGAAGCAAAGATATTGCTTAACAGAATGCTTAAAATACATAAAGGATATTTGTGTTGTTTACCATTTAATTATTGCAGGTTTGCGTCATATGCTGAGTTGCATTATTTTTATTCATTTGGAGGAATACTGAATCTGTTTTTTTTTGTGAGAGATTAATTAAAGTGGCTCCCTTCATCTTTATTTGATACAGATCATACATACAACCATCTTCTTCTGTTTCTCAACATGGGGACAGGAGAGCTGCCAATCAATAAATTAGGGAAAAAAAGGAACTTGCTTTACATATTTGAAAAAGTAACTCTCTTGTAAATTAAAAAGTAATGCGTTAGACTATTTCGCGTTACTGTGGATACAAAGTAATACTGATATATGTATTCCTTGTCCATTACACTTGTAACTTCGTTAGCCCCAACCACTAGCCCATCGTACACCTCATCTATTGAATATGACATGATAGCACATGCACATAACATAAGTCGCTTAGTGGATAGAAGCAGTCCTTCCAAAGATTTGCCATTGCAGTAATTACTTGCTGTTACTTCATGTCATAAATCAGCTAAGTTGTATCTTATTCAATGTGAGATTGACGCTAGGTTCTGCCAAAGGTGATGGAAAGACTTGGCCCTTTAGTTTACATGTATAATATTTATATACGACATTCTTTGAGTATTTCGCTCAGGCATGTCACATTCTCGTAGTCGTACACTTGTTATTTTTATCAGTTGAGAAACTGATAAACATCCACATTAGAGATGGAGATGATTAATGGCATGCTTTCCTACATATTCCAATATAGTCCTCTTTTTGCCTTGATTATTGCAATTCTCTTTTTACTTGTCTTAATATTTCCTCCTTGAAATGATTACAAGTGGTGCAAAATGCTTAACTAAAAAAAAGACTTACTTATATGTGCTCCTGGTAATTTAAGGCATAATAAAGACATAAGGAGGGCAATACAAGTAACTTCATTAAACTGCGCCATTAAATTCATTCAGACAGTTTAACTAATTTATAGAACTAATGTGCTCCACAAGATTAGTTCAGACTGTTCCACTAAGGCAGTAATTGCCCTGAAATAGAAAACCGGCAGTAGAAGCAGATGATTTACTGTAATACCCACCATAACACACATGTTTAGTTTCAGCTTTAATAGTCATGGCTGGAGAGGAGAGGAAATTTGGACACAGTAAATGTTAAAGTTTGTTTATATGGTACAAAAGTAAATGATTTTTTTTTCCCCCCCTTCCCCCCAAATGACTTAAAAACAACTGCATGTCTCTCTCATTTTTATCTTGAAAATAACATGCATCAGTGAATTGTGCAGACTGCTGGCAATTCAAGAGACTTTTTGGTCAACATTCCATAGAAAAAAAACAAAAGGATTTGTTGTCTTTTTCTCATATGCTAACACTCCATCTTTCCATAAAAACATAGTGCGGGGCAGAATGTGGTGTGATTGTGTTTGTACAGCCATAAATAACTGATGTTTGCATTTTCACTGTGTGTGCCCACCCTTCCTCTGGTGTTGACATATTCCCTCACACACACACACGCAGGAGACTGCTCGCATTCATGGTTCTCTAAACACTGCTCACTGTTGTTTTTCTTGAATCTCATTTGTTCTCGCCTTTTGTTTCTGTCTCAGAATTCCTCGTGCTGTCCCAGGATGCTGGCCGATGATGTTCCTCCACTGCCCACTGGAAGCACTCATGTCTTCTCCCTGGAGCTCGAGAACATAGAGCATGTAGGACTCGAGTGTCTGTACACACACACACACACATCTGTGGTCTGGGGACACGGCTCCTGTCAGGGCTCTGTCTCAGTATTGATGGACTTTGATTTGCACAGCTCTTGTGATCCTGTTTAGTCACTAAATTCACACTCTTGGCTGCTGTCAGTATAATATATCATGCTGCTAGAAGAGGCTATGCTGAGTGGATGCCTTTTGTAAAGGCTGGAATACACAACATCTGCAACACAATCCAAACAAGCACGCTAAAAACATGCTGACTTCCACTGGACGTGTGTAACTCTCAGAGTGTTTTCTGCTGATTCTTACAAACTGAGGGATGACTATGCTATTTTGTGTGGTAATGGGCCTGCCGTCCCAAACTTTGGGTTCTTCTGTGGACCAGAAATGAGGTAGAATCCCTGAGATGTGCTCTTTTGCAAACTGAAGAGTAATGTAGCTACTTTTCACAGACCTGCAGCAGCCAGTGGCCTCAAAGAGGCCCAAATCTATGGAATAAAATCACTGTCAAAAATAATCGTGCGTAATTCAAAGCATTTGTGGTCATTTTAATTTACTCGTGCGTAATTTAAAAGTATTGTATGTAATTCTGTTTTTTGTCAGAGTTGGATTCCAAAATCTATGCCCACGACAGTTTACAGATACGAGATTTTGTGTTTGTTAAGAGTACAACTCCAAAATGTACGACTATGACAGTTTACAGACACAACGCTTGTTTTCACAACAGCTCTGTTACACGCACGACATGCGAATTGCGACACGAAGTGCGGCGTGCGAAACCACTGTCAAAAATACGGCATCATTGTCACAGGCATTACTATCCGAGGGAAGATGAATCGATTCCACGAAGTGCCACCGTTTTAAACCACTGGCGCCAAAATGGCGGATCAGCAGCCAAGCGCTCACTCTTTTTTTTTTTTATTGGAATTGAAAGAATAACAACAGTTATGAACAGTTAGGGGCTAACGGACATCACATGAAGTTATACAAGCTACACAAATTAACAAAATATACCAATGATAAAAAAGAAAAAAAAAGAAAGGAAGAAAAGTCTTTTAAAGATAGCTTACAATAGACTCAAGAATATTAAAAGTTTTAGAAGCCTTTGAGTTCAAAGGATTTGACATATTCTTAGAAGTAAAAAGGGACTTTATATCAGATGAAAACATTCTAAAGTTAGGTTTGCAATGAATGGTTCTGGCTTTATGAAGGTGAAATTTACCCAGAAGACAAAGCAATAAAACAATATGTTCCAGATTAATGTCCTTGGAATGAAAATCTGACAAAAAAAATTATAGATTCTGTTATTTCGATCATTTTGTTACAGCGGGAAAAAATTAACATGGTAACTTCTGACCAAAAAGACTCGGTGAATGGGCAATGATGAAGCATATGTAGAACAGATTCTTCATCAGTATTACAAAATGAACACATTGAGGATATATTCTCAGAAAATCTGCTCAAAAATAAATTACAAGGGTAGTATCTATGAGCAATTTTGAAATGGAGTTCTTTAATTTCATTTGGGATAAATAGCCTGTGAGGAAAGGTCCATAAGTTTTTTTAATTCAGAGTTCGGATGACACATCCTCCATTTAGATTGTGCTTTAGAGGGTCATCCTGGAGTTGAAGAAAGAGCAATTCTAATAAAAAAAGTTATTGCATTTTTTATCTAATACATAAACACCATTAAATGCAAGTGTAGGAAAATGGTTGTTTACACAGCCATAACATAAATGCGCTTTAAACAAAGTTTTTAAACTGACAGGGATACTTTGTCACCTTATTAAAATATCTTAGCGAGATTGATGCACCTTTCAAAAACACAAAATCAGAAAAGGAAAGAAGGTCCCCATCAGAATTGAACAAATCAGAAACAAAAAAAAATATATTTTGATTCACCCATTCAATGAAACAGAGTGATTTGTTACCAGACAATATATTTTCATTGTTCCAAAGAATACACGTGTGCGGGGAGAAATTATGTTTAAAAGCAATCTTCCAGCTTGTTTATGAAAATGTGACAGTTTAATAGGTAACTCACTACACTTAAAGTTACAGGACAATAAAAATTTAAGGCCACCACAACGTTTGAAGAATAGGTTAGGGATCCAAAACCAGGGTAACTCATTATTAGATAAACCATTCTTGATCCAGTTAATTTTGAAAGTCTGGTTAATGATATTAAAATCTAAAGCATTAAGACCACCCTCCTTCCAAGCGCTAACTCATCGTCTCAGGTAAGTGATTTTTTTTCTTTTTCAAATTCGGCCATATGTTTAAGGATTAGTTATCACTAATGACAGAGAGGAGTAATATTACATAGATAGTTTAACTATAGTAGGTAAGATTAGCTCTTGGTGTACATTTAGGTGTGTAACCATGGACTTGGTCGGGTCTTGTGATAGCTGGGGGCGCGGCTGACAGCATGATGTTAATATAGTATAGCCTAGTAAAGTCACTTTTGCCGTTCAACAGAGCAAGATACATAGAAAAAACTGAGCCGTATTGTCCGTACAGTATCTGTGACTTTACAAACGACCCAACGGAATGGCCAGAGGTGTCATTTCCCGGCATTTGATATTCGCAAATCTAGGGACCGTCTCTAAAGTTACATACGACATTGGCACACACTTTCTGACTTAAATAAAGGGGGCCCACTGAGGAAAATTAATACAGTTAACACAACCAGCTGTGAAGTGTCATGTAGTTATCGGTTATAAAGGAACAACTTTTCGATTTGTATATTTATTAAATAAAGTCAAAATAATATGTAAATATTGGCTGTTTTTTTCTTTACGAATAGGGACCGCAAGCACAAAATATGCTAATTTAAAGCTCAATAGCATTTGACGGAGATAAGATCAGTCATAAACCAACTGTAAAGTGTTAATGTAGGTGTCAACTATAATGCACACTTTTAGATTTTTGATATTAAAAAACCGGTAAATTCCTATCACACGGTAACTAACTGGCAGCAGTTCGCTCGTAATTTACTGTAATTTTATTTTGTAGCAAAAAATACTGTATTTTATTTTACCGTGACATTTAACTTGCTGTAAATGTATTTACACTGTAATATTGTTTAACTGTAAAATATTTTATTATTGTATACATTTTTTGGTCCTTTCTTGAGTAATGCATTTTAAAACAATAGAAAACATACTGTTATACTGTAAAGTTTACTGTAACTGGTTTGCTTCACTTTTCAGTTACTGTAAAAATATATGCACAAATTGTAAAATTGGCAGTTCCATTAAATAACAATGGGGGAAAAAAACAATGACAACTGTGTAACTTCATATTTTATATTTTCCCAATGCCCCCTAGTGTAAGAATACATATCTACAGTGTAGATATGAATTTACAGTTTATTTTAATAAAGATAAAAAATCTAAAAGGTGTGCATTATAACTGAGAACTACATGAACACCACAGTTGGTTGTGTTACTGTAAGTAATTCTCCTCAAATGCTATTGAAGTTAGAAAAGTGTATACCAATGTAGGGTGGTGCGTAATATCGTCTGCGATAATATCGTAATTGTTGTTTTTAACGATGTGCGATTTGACATTATGGAGTATATTGCGAAAAGCAAACAAAACACCTACAGAGTGCACGCACACATTACGTGAAGTCTAGACTTGTGTGCGTTTAGAGTGAGTTCTTTCACTGCATGATTCAGTCTAACAAATGCATTTAGAATGATCACAAAGGTCAAGGACATGATGGCAGACAAAACCAAATTTTATATATTTTATAATTATATATGTATTTAGTTATAGTTATTCAAATTTCACACGAACGAGTGCCATTTTTCTCCACAAATTACCTTGATACAAATGTGACATGAGTCAATAAACTGTAAGTTAAAATTAAGTGACTTATGTTTTAGACATAATATTGCTTGTTTTTGCTCTATTTTGCCAATAAAAATCATTCCGAATACAGCCACAGTTCTGTTTTGTGTCTCTGAGCAACATGAGAGTGTTTCGTTCCTGAATGAATCAAGCGTTTAAATTATTCGGTTCAATCGCAATGACTCACTTATTAACAGTGATTTGCTGCCACCTGCTGGCGGTTTTAATTTCACATTTCGCTTTTTTTTCTTCTCTTGTTTTTTTTTTTTTTTTTTCTGTTTTTAAATAAATTCAAATATCAGTATTCAACGTTTTCTGTTTAATATCAAAACATTATTTATGCATTTATAACTGCAGGTTAAATGCATTCATGTCTCGCATTAAACAAAAAAACAGTGTGTAAATGCATCTTAATGCCTCTTCAGATGCAGCTTCTGTGTGGATTTAATTTGCTCGGTAACAGCCCAAATGTCTTATTATTCTAATTCACTGATTAAACGTAAGAATTTGACTCAAAAGATAATGGACACTTTTAGAAAAAATGGCTTTATAAAGGTAAAAATGCCCATAAAATGTAAAAATCAGTTTAAACTTATTGGAAAAGATTAATTTCTTTCAGTATGAACTGACCACCACACAGAATAAAAACATTAGGAGTCAGCTGTCTTCGGCAGTCCTAAAGGTACCAGCACAATCACACACTCAGCAAAATATCGTCTAATTATCGTTATCGGTAAAATCCCAGAAAATATCGAGATATACTTTTTTGTCAATATCGCACACCCCATATACCAGTGTCGTATGTAACTTTAGAGACGGCCCCTAGATTTGCGAATATCAAATGCCGGGAAATGACACCTCTGGCCATTCTGTTGGGTCGTTTGTAAAGTCACAGATACTGTACGGACAACACAGCTCACTTTTTTATGTATCTTGCTCTGTTAAACGGAAAAAGTGACTTTACTAGGCTATACTGTATTAACATATGCTGTCAGCCGCGCCCCCAGCTATCACATGACCCGAGCAAGTCCATGGTTGACTCCCTCTCATTAGCATGTTGCGCAGAGGAAAGAAAATGCGGAACTACATTCAGAAATAAATGAGTGATTAAAAGAAAACAGTTAGGATGAGTTTAGCATTTCCTTAAACATTTTCCATTTGGTCACCAATTTATTTTATTTATTTGACTACTTTCATCACGCATTTAATTATTTATATATGTATTTAAACAAGATTACGTGTATTTATACAAACATTTATTTATTTGAATATTTATTTATTTATACACACATTTATTTATTTGTGTATTTTTTTGTTTTTAATTTCTGCAGGTTTGGTCCTCCATACCTAAACAGCTGTATTCTAATTCTTTAAACACCTAAATGTACACTAAGAGCTAATCTTACCTACTATAGTTAAACTATCTATGTAATATTACTCCTCTCTGTCATTAGTGATAACTAACCCTTAAACATATGGCCGAATTTGAAAAAGAAAAAAAATCACTTACCCGAGATGATGAGTGAGCGCTTGGCTGCTGATCCGCCATTTTGGCGCCAGTGGTTTAAAACAGTGGCGGGGCGCATGCGCACTTCGTGGAATCGATTCATCTTCCCTCCGATAGTAATGCCTGTGACAATGATGCAGTATTTTTGACAGTGGTTTCGCACGCCGCACTTCGTGTCGCAATTCGCATGTCGTGCGTGTAACAGAGCTGTTGTGAAAACAAGCGTTGTGTCTGTAAACTGTCATAGTCGTACATTTTGGAGTTGTACTATTAACAAACACACAAAATATCGTATCTGTAAACTGTCGTGGGCATAGATTTTGGAATCCAACTCTGACAAAAAACAGAATTACATACAATACTTTTAAATTACGCACGAGTAAATTAAAATGACCACAAATGCTTTGAATTACGTACGATTATTTTTGACAGTGATTTTATTCCATACAAATCCACAGGTCAAGACCATGTGTCTGACAGCAGAACAAAAGCTACCTGAAGCTAACGGCTAACTGCTGAAGCTCATGTCGTGTCGTAGGCCTTGAGCGGCTCTGACAGGCTCACACAGACTCACACTCCTTCTGCTGTTGTACTGTGAATAATGAAGGCCTCGCAGCGCTTCCTCTCCGTGTGGGTCTGCATTATGACTTCCAGATGGCTTCACACACGTTTATATGTGTCTGTGTGTATTCTGAGCATGTTTTCTGCTGCATACAGCATGGCATTCACTGGTTGAGAGTGTGGGAAACCTCCTTGAGAGAAAGTGGGGTTTTATGATCTACGTTCTATCAGGAGTGTGATGTGACTGTGTGTGGTTTGGGAGGGTTTGCGTGGCATCGCTGAGATCTGTTATCTGTCTGATGGTCTTGTGATGTTGTCTGAACATGCCTTCAGTCTGATGGGATTGGACATAGCTGTGGCTCTGCTCGTCATGCTCTGTGTGTGTGTGTGTGTGTGTGTGTGCGCAGGGTGCTGAGCTGGACTGTGATTTCGCCGACGGGCAGCTCTACAGAGCGCAGTGGCTGGATGGGCCGTCGGTGAACTGCAGTGGAGTGACCGTAAGTTCATCCAACACATCCAAAACATGGCAGTCACACTGCACACTCACACCATACTGCTGCACAGCGGACACTTCTAATGCATAAACTCCAGTCTGACTGTCTCGTTTCACTCTGAAATACATCAGTATGATCATACAGTGGGTTTGTAACTGTAACTCAAATATTTGATTTACTGATGAATAAAAGTGTTTCATGTGTTTGTGCAGCTAAAAACTACAATGTGGAGCAAGATATTCAATCTGAATCTTCGGAGAAGAGGAACCAGCACATATATAGACAGTCCAAAGACAATGACAGGTATCAGAACGCACACACACACACACACACACACACACACTGATAACAGATGGTTCGCTGTGTCCTTAAGGAAGTATGTGAAATCTGTGTAGTAATCACATTAATGCTGAGCATGTCTCACACCATCAGACTGTCTGCTGCTCACAGTGACTAATCACGCACACACACACACACACACACACACGCACACAACACACACACACACACACAAAAAAAAAAACACACACACACACACACGCACGCACACACACACAGACACTCACACACAAACACACACACACTCCACTCTCACACACACACACACTCACAAACACAGACACACACACGCGCACACACACGCGCGCACACACGTTACTTAGCTATGAAAAATGGGGACTCGCCATAGACATGATGGTTTTTATACTGTACAGACTGTATTTTATATTGCCCTACACCAACCCTACCCATAAACCTACCCCTCACAGGAAACTTTCTGCATTTTTACAATTTTTAAAAAACTTTGTTTACTCTATTTTTATACCAGTTTTACAAATGAGGAAGTCCCCAAAGAGAGGTTTCTGGAGATTTTGTCAGGTTAAGCTCACGTTTGGGTACAATTTGTACCCAAAATATGGTTAGTAGGTAACACACACACACACACACACAGTCCCCGCGCTCACAACACACCACACACCTACCACACACACACACACACGAGCTCACACCACAACACACACGCGCCTTCACACACTACCACCACCACTCACGCACCCACACAGACACTCAAACACAGACTCGCACACACTCAAACACAATCCGCAACACACAACACAAACCACACAACAGACGCTAGCACTCCCAAACACACACACCTCGCACTCGAACGCACAACCCACACGCACCACGCAACACTATTGTTTTTGCCCCCATTTTTCATGAGGTGCACTCAAAGATCTAAGACTTTTTCTATGACCACAAAAGGCCAATTTCTCTCAAATATTAACAAATCTGTCTAAATCTGTTAGTGAACACTTCTCCTTTGCTGAGATAATCAATCCACCTCACAGGTGTGGCATATCAAGATGCTGATTAGACAGCATGATTATTGCACAGGTGTTTCTTAGGCTGGCCACAATAAAAGGCCAGTCTAAAATGTGTAGTTTTACTGTATTGGGGGTCCGGGGGAGTCCGAAAACCAGTCATTATCTGGTGTGACCACCATTTGCCTCAAGCAGTGCAACACATCTCCTTCACATACAGTTGATCAGGTTGTTGATTGTGGCCTATGGAATGTTGGTCCACTCCTCTTCAATGGTAGTGTGAAGTTGCTGGATATTGGCAGGAATTGGAACACGCTGTCGTATACGCCGATCTAGATCATCCCAAACATGCTCAATGGGTGACGTGTCCGGTGAGTATGCTGGCCATGCAAGAACTGGGATGTTTTCAGCTTCCAGGAATTGTGTACAGATCCTTGCAACATGGGGCCGTGCATTATCATGCTGCAACATGAGGTGATGGTCGTGGATGAATGGCAAAAAAATGGGCCTCAGGATCTCGTCACAGTATATCATGTGCATTCAAAATGCCATCAATAAAAAAACACCTGTGTTCGTTGTCCATAACATAAACCTGCCCATACCATAACCCCACCGCAACATGGGCCACTCGATCCACAACGTTGAAATCAGCAAACCGCTCACCCACACGACACCAAACACGCTGTCTGCCATCTGCCCTGTACAGTGAAAACCGGGATTCATCCGTGAAGAGAACACCTCTCCAAAGTGCCAGACGCCATCGAATGTGAGCATTCGCCCACTCAAGTCGGTCACGACGACGAAATGCAGTCAGGTCGAGACCCCGATGAGGACGACGAGCATGCAGATGAGCTTCACTGAGAAGGTTTCTGACAGTTTGTGCAGAAATTATTAGGTTATGCAAACCGATTGTTGCACCAGCTGTCCAGGTGGCTGGTCTCAGAAGATCTTGGAGTTGAAGATGCTGGATGTTGAGGTCCTGGGCTGGTGTGGTTACACATGATCTGCGGTTGTGAGGCCGGTTGGATGTACTGCCAAATTCTCTGAAGCGCATTTGGAGATGGCTTATGGTAGAGAAAATGAACATTCAATTCATGAGCAACAGCTCTGGTGGACATTCCTGCAGTCAGCATGCCAATTGCACGCTCCCTCAAAAATTGCGACATCTGTGGCATTGTGCTGTGTGATAAAACTGCACATTTTAGAGTGGCCTTTTATTGTGGCCAGCCTAAGGCACACCTGTGCAATAATCATGCTGTCTAATCAGAATCTTGATATTCCACACCTGTTAGGTGGATGGATTATATCTGCAAAGGAGAAGTGCTCACTAACAAATTTAGACATATTTCTGAAAAATATTTGAGAGAAATAGGCCTTTTGCGTACATAGAAAAAGTCTTAGATCTTTGAGTTCAGCTCATGAAAAATGGGGGCAAAAACAAAAGTGTTGTGTTTATAATTTTGTTCAGTGTATTTTTGGAGAATCCATTCTCTTAGTCATTAACTGTGAAATTTACTAGCAATTTCTGAGTGAAAATTATTTCTAAACCATTTTGTTAGTCTGCGAGGGAATGTGTAAATTTTGGTACTGATTTTAGGTCGTTTTTTAATCACCATCGTCTTCACTAGTTAACTTGAATGGTCCTGCAGTGTGACAAATGAATGAGCTCATTAACAATTTACATGTAATAATTGATTTTACATTCAAAGAGACCAGCACATCCAGTTTTTGCTCATTAATGCTTGAAGCTTTCTCATGCTTCTGAAACTTTGCAGAATTGTTGTTTGAGAGTTCTCTGCTCATTTCCCATATCAAGATCACTGTTGTTGACGGGTATACAGTGAATAATCCAGTGAGGAGTAACACAGATATTATCAAATACACAGACTGGCTTGCAGGCCTGTAGTTTGTTGATGCTGTCATGTGCTCGTGTTCAGCATTCGTGGAGCCCAGGGCCTGTTGTGTGTGGGACAGTGTCCCCAGCTCACCCTGGCTGGATGTCATGTGTGACCCGGGTTAAAGCAACGGTTCAGACTTCGGAAGGGCCTCAGAGGACAGATGTGTAATGATGTGTGTGTGTGTGGTGTGTGTGTGTGCAGTGGAGGTCTACAGCTGCAGTGCGGGCAACAGCAACTGCTCTCAGTGTTGGGGCCGTCAGGCGCAGGGTCACATCTGTGTCTGGTGTGAGAACAGCTGTCAGCAGCAGGAGCAGTGCCACTCCATCACCACACGCTGCCCGGACCCACACATACAGAAGGTACAGCACACACACACACACACTCACTCACACTCACTCACGCACACACACTCTCACACACACACACACGCACACGCACTCTCACACACGCACACGCACCTCTCCGCACAAACGGCCGCCGCAACACCGCCACAACACCCACACATACACACACAAACACACACAACACACACACACACACACACACACACACACATACACACACACACACACAACACGCACACACACATACACGCACATACACTCACTCGCACATACACTCACTCGCAAATACACACACACACACACACACACACACAAGCAGAAAGATGTCATGAACAGCAGTTAGGTCAGATAGAGACTTTAACTCCTGCTTCTCAGATGTTTCTTCTGAAGAGGCGGTTCACCTGAAATGAAAATCCAGTCATTGTTTATTCACCCTGCCATTCTTCTGAAGCTGTACGACCTTCTTTTGTTTTCCGGCCAAGGAACAAAGCATGTTATATTATTTAGACAAAGAAAGGAACTGAACTCAACTGAACTGTTCCTTAAACTGCTCTAGAGTTTCAGAAGGAGCCTCAACAATGTGTGTAATTCTGCTTAGATTCATCAAGATGCCAATCAGAATCTGCTCAATTTTAATTATCCAAGTTGCGTGATCCACTGTTATTGCTAATTTCTTTATTTCTTTATTTAGTGTTGTTCCCCCTAACTAAGTCATAACTGAGGCCTGCTTTATGAAAAAGCAACTGCTAAGAAATACATTGGGACACATATTATTTTAATTTGTCCCTGCTGTGTAATTACACAAATAACTATTGACTAATATTAATTAACAACATGTACATACTATAGGTCAGGGTTCCTCAAATCTTGCCCTGGAGGATTTAGCGCTGCCGAGTTTAGCTCCAAGCCTGATCAAACTCCCCTACCTGAACTTTTCTAATGATCCTGAAGACATTGATTAGCATGCTCAGGTGTGTTTGATTAGGGTTAGAGCTAAACTCTGCAGGAAAGTGGATCTCGAGGGCCAGATTTGAGGATCCTTGCTTATGTTATATAGCTTGTGTTTAGAGTTAGTTGCTTGTAATTATGCATAATTTACTATTATTACTGTAGTAAATAAATGTAACATGTAGCAAGACAGAAATGTCAATAAAACCAAAAACTTCAGTTTACAGACTAGATACTTGACACACACACATCACATGTGCAGTTTTAAATTTCTGCTCTAAAGCATTAGTCTTACATAATAGTGTTCTATAACCAGCTAACAGGTCAGAAACAGCGGAAAGGATTGGTTTGAGGGAGAGCAGAGAGAGTGTTTTACAGGAGTGGTCAGATGAAGAGCAGATGTGAACAACATCGACTCACTTAAGTCGTGTTCCTGGTCTCGTTGTGCACGCTTCATCAGTAGATGTTATTCTAGAGAATTTATTTAACCATAATCATTCACAGCATCTAGGTGCTAATGTTAACTGACAGCCATAATAATCAGTGAACATACCAGAGAAGATGTGCTCAAAGAGAACTGCATCATTTGCTGTGTTGGGAAGCTACTCTTTTGAAAGTTAGTTCAACTACAAGAGTGCACTGAGAGCGCAGTGCATGAAGCACAATGGTTAGCTGAACTAGTCAGAAGACTGGTAGAAATACAGTGTAGTGTGTGTGTGTGAGAGCTGGGGAAGTTCTTTCAGACTTCTTTCTGCAGTTGAATGTGTTTAAAACAGCCTGTGATTTGTGTGCTCTGTTCACACATTCTCTTTCTGTCTCTGTCTCTCGCTTCGCTGAGGGTGTAAATGAAGAGAACAGCAGGTAAAATGACGTGAACCAGGACTCATTACACTCAGAGTGCCAATGATGCTCGCGGGACTGTTCACAACATCTTTTCATCTCACACATGTCTTTACATATCCTACTTTGATGGGTTTCACTCTTTTTTATGCAGCACTATCTTTGTGATGAAAGTTTCCCATACTACATTTTCTGTACACATTAAACAGTAGGGAGACTGGGGGCATTTGTAACACACTCAGCTCCTCCAATCAGAAACAAGCTAGAGGGATGACACTTTCCATAATGTCCAACACAGTCTACCAAGAACAGCGCAAATTAGCATCTGCTTTTTGACATGCATTTTTTGGAGCATTAAATAATGACACAAATACCAGTAATCTGACGAGCGCAAACGTTAGTAAATCTGGCCCTTAATCTGCACATGCTCAGTAGGATTCTTGCTCTGCCTGTGAAAAAGGAGCACAATCATTTCAGCTCAGCAGATGTTTTTAACTAAATACTGATTTTGAGGTATGAAAGTTTCTTTTTGGATGTACAGTATTTTCCTTCTGCTGTCCAAAGTTTAGATGACTGCGAATTGAAACTTATATACATTTTATCCCTAGGTTATTGATAAAAAATAAACATGAACAACCTATGCTAATATAGGCATGGCTAACTAGCATACAAGATTTTATCATGGCTGCAACATCGGCAGGAACTGTACAAGAGCCACATGGCCCAGTGCTAGGATTTCAAAATAAACCGTGAGATGGTCTTCCCGCATTTCAGCTCTCTTCTGTGTGAACCTGACCGTGTCTGACATGCCAGCGTGTGTCTGCAGGGTGCTGGACTGTGTTTGTACAGGTCATGGCGCTGGCTCAGCTCAATCACGCTGTGTTGATGTGCAGGTCGAGCCGCTGTCGGGGCCACTGACTGGCGGGACGCTGCTCACGGTGCAGGGCAAGAACCTCGGACACAGTGCTGCTCAGATCAACGTCTCCATCGGCCATGTGCCCTGCAGAATACTGCCACAACTCTACACTGTCTCAGTCAGGTACAGGACACAGATCAAACACTCACAGCCTACATCAGCTCCGCATGTATGCTCCACTGGCTAACATGATCTTTACAGACATACGTACCTGGTTTTTGACTGAATGACAGATCCTGCAGTGACGTTTATGATGTGATTGACAGTTCAGACTGATATAATGTTGATTTGAGCTTCACTTGGTGTTCATCTGTGCTTCAGTTTTTACACATTTCACACTGGACACTGTTCATTGTACAAAAATAAACAATAATGATTCATTTAGCCTATAACGTAATGTAGGCACAAACCATGTCTATCCTTGTTGCAGGTGAAGCCATATTTAATGTCATCTGGGTTGTGCTGTAGTTTTATTCATGGCTTTTGAGGGCGTCACACAGCTAATTATCCAAACTTCACCAAATGACAGATGAGTTTGTGCAAAAACATACCGTGTGATTGCTGGACTGGACACACAGCGTTGATGTCAGGGCATTGGCTCGTGATCCAGCATTCTGTGTGTGTCGCTACAGGTTGGTTTGTGAGACTGGTGCATCGTGGGAACAGACGAGCGATCATGTGACCGTGAGCGTAGCTGGGAACGCAGCGGGCGTTTCAAAGGACATCTTCTCCTTTGTGGTACGTGCGAGCCATTTGTTCTCTTTTCACTTTCATTTCACACCCTCAGAGCGATGATCCTCTCCTGCAATCACTCTTTACTCTTCATCCCGATTTATTTTCCCATCACACCCTTCACTGTGCGTTAGACCACCGTCTCATGAGGGATATTACAGAATATGCTAACAGATGCTGATGGCATGATACTCACGACAGATCTCAACATTTTCTCCCAACTATCGCGTGATGTGATGGCATGTTTGACTGCATGAGCTCAGCTGAGTGAGAGGAAGGACGGTCCGCTCTCTAGATCAGCCTGATGTTGTCTGAGGCCGTTCCTGGGATGATTTCACTTTCACTCGGCATTGAGAGATACTGCACAGTGGCACGTGTGGTTTGCAGTGGTGCGACTGAGCAGATCCACACTGAGCCTTCAGACGGTTTTGCTTACTCTGATTTTAGGGGAAAGCCTGCTGGAAATCTGGTGGAAAATTGGTAAATGTATTCAAGAGAGCTGAGAGCAGCCTGTGGGGTGATTGAGTTTTAACTGCATGTTGTCGTTTGGACAGTAGCTGGTTTCTAGTTGGTCCAGCCACTCATTAGCTGGTCAACCAGCCACCGTTTTCTTGGTCCAACATTTTCAGTCAGCTTAGACCAGTTTATTACTGGCTTTTACCAACTAGAACGCAGCCACCATATTTCCAAACACAGCTAGCAGCTTAAGGAGAGCCAGACTCACAGCAGGACATCGTAACAGGTCAGACTCGAAGCTCTCCAACACACTGAAGAGCCCCAGACCACTCAAGACTGGGTTGGTGTGAAAACAGAAAACTAGAAAACAGGATTAGAAACTCTAAAGAGGAAAGACAGTACGACTCCCTGAGGAAGAGAGATGTGAATGTGAACTCCTCCAAATCTCCTTCCTCAAACCTTTAGCCCAGTCACTGAGCTCAGGAAACATCTGCTGAACAACCCTACACACACACACACACACTTACGCTTTAATATCCTCCTCTTGACCCTCAGCTAGTCTTTACCCCCACAGGATGTGATGTCATGTGTGGTCTGTGTGTGCTGTAGGGGCCGCTGGGCGATATAGCTAAAAATGTATCAACGATATAATGTTTCATATCGTTCAGTACCGATAATTATTGACATTTTTTATAACCTTTTTTAAAACAAAGAGCAATAGAATTTTTTTTTTTTAATTTAACCACTGTATTTTCTCAATTTATTGCGACAAACAAACATAGTAACAAAATACGAACAAATATCTAATGTCGCTGCTTTAACTGGGGTATATCTTGTTGTACTATGCAGTAATTGTAAAAATCGGTTTAAAACTTTTCTGGTACTTTTTGTGGGTGTGCTCGATGCACTCAGTGAGGTGAGCAGGGGCAAATAATGCCATCCACAGTAAATTGTCAACACAAGGAAGTAACTCTATATAAAAAAAAGTGCATTACGTCTAAATTAACTAATATAAATCAAATATAATTTCGTAAATTGCATAAACAGTATGAACAAAACAGCATCATGTATTGGATGCATTGCTTAATACAAAGAGCCGAATCGCCCATCCCACATATTGCCTTTAAAAAACATATGAGACGCAGTGGCAAAGGAAAAACGGAGTCACACACAAACTAATGAGGCTTGCCGGACCGAGATACGCGCCAATTTAAGTTTAAAAATGTTTTTAGACTTTGCAGTGCGTCTCTGTCTAGTAGTCTATTGCTGTGAGATTGCGACTTGGCAGCAGTCAGTATTCTGTCCGTCTAAGACTGCGATGAATAGTGCGTTCTGTGTAAATGGCGTGGTTCTTCAAAGTTTAAACCTAACAAGATTTCACTCCGCAGTGAGCTTCTAATTTCTCTAAGTATTTCAGATGAAACCGCATGCAGCAGCGGCACTTTACGTTTGGGTAGACTAAAAAACATTAAAACCTGAATCAAACAGTCACTTACATCATAAGCACCGCATCCGGGCTCACTGATGACGCTCACCCGACTGCACGCTCCTACCATTCGACTATGTACCAATGTTTACGTTCACTAGGCAAATGTTATTTTAAATTCGATAATATGCATTCTTTAATCACATCTCCTTGGTCACAGGCCAGGCACAGCACTCAGTTTGGTTTTGTGTTGTGCTGTGCTGCGCAATCATAGCACCGGACTATAAGATTGCACTAGATCGAAAAGTACTGTAATTATAAGAACGTTATCAGAAGAAGGGGTACCGTCATATTTAAATTATCAATACTATTGATGAACCCAAGACGGAGCCCGTTTTCGATCCACCTTCAATCTGATGCACGCGCGCATATGAGTGTCCTCTACGTGACATGCTAGTTAAACTCATTTCCCCACACGGTACACCTCTTCCACTTCAAGAGGACATATGTGTGTTGAGATTTGGGTTCAGTTGATATGAGGTTCGAAAGCTGTCCCGCGTGCATCAGTATTGCTGACTGAAAGATGTAAAGAACACAGCTTTAGCTGCTTAAAACATGCTGAAATCTGCTAACTGTGCTACAGCATTCAGTGTTAAAGCCTAGCTGCTGGAAAATCCAGCCAAAGCCTGCTGAAAGTGGTCTCTGGAACATAACAGGGGGTTTGTAGTTGTTCCACGCTGGTTTAGCTGCTTGGCTGGTAGATCTTCAGCCTGTCACAACAGCTGTATTTTGGAAAAGTAGCTGATTTGTTGCTGGTCTGCCAGCTCTTTCCAGCGTGACGCTCAGTCAGTCAGATCTGGGAGAAGATTGAACCATAGTTTGTTTTTAACACTTCAAATAAGTATTTTTTTCTTGGTTCTCCACGGCACAGGAGCCCAGGCTGCTGGAGTTCAGGCCGCGGCAGGGTCCCCTCGCTGGAGGAACCAGACTCACCATCCACGGCCAGTTCCTGGACGCTGGAGCCACAGTCAACGTCGAGATCAACCGGACTCAGAACTGCACCGTCTTCATGTGAGCGCGTGTTCGTGGTGGGTCGTGTTTCACTGATATATCACGCATCTGCTGCTCATCACGTCTGTGGTATGCTTGTGCAGGCTGTCCAGTGACGTCATCGAGTGTGTGATGCCTCCAGCCAAACCGGCCGTCGCTGAGAATGTGTCGGTGTGTGTGGTGTATGACAGCCAGCCGTGCCTCAGCGCTTCCCCCAGCTTCACATTCACCTATGAGAAAAACCCTACTATCAGTCACATCAGACCCAACAGAAGCTTCCTCAGGTACAGAACCTGCAGAAGTCTAGTGTTGCTGTTCATAACCATTTACTGTAGACTCTGCATGGCATGTGAAACAGTATGCAGTATGCAAGCCGGTTCATTCATTACATTGGAAATGGAAGGTCTGGTTGAGTGCATTGCATTGTGGGATACAGTATTTTATATAGGGTATTGTATTCTACTGCATACTGTGCAAAATACAGCCTACATGCTGCAGAATCTAGTATGCTGTTCCAAACACAGAGATCTTCTATGGCTTTACGTGTCACTTAGATCTTCGTTGCCCTGTGTTAATGTAATTGTGATGGTGTTGCAGCGGTGGTCGCAGTATCTCAGTCACTGGACACGGCTTCAATCTGGTGCAGTCTGTCAGGATGGAGGTGTCTGGAGTCGGACAGACGGTGAGATGAATAATGCTTTGTTTATTGGATAGAGATCAAAGTGCTGGTGTGTGTGTGTGATATTTCAGTCTGTGCGCTCATTCATCTGGATGTCATTTCCGCAGATCTGCTCCTGTGTGTCGTCTACTCTGATCGTTTGTCAGTCTCCTGCCGCCAATCAATCCCAGCAGGCCATGGCACATTTCTACCTCAACGAGGTGCTGTACAGAGGAGAGGACGTGTCTCCATCAGGACGAGGGCCGGACGAGGACGAGGACGAGGAGCCTCACGCTGATGCCTTTCACTTTGAATATGTGGAGGATCCGCAGTTCTATACGGCCAACAAAGAGAAACTCATCAAACATCATCCCGGAGAGCCTCTCATCCTCATCATCAATGTGAGTGTGTGTGTGTGTGTCGATCATCTAGACCTAGACGGCGTCTTTAACAAATAATTCAAACAAAAATGAAAATATACACTCCTTCAGGTGATCATAGATGTGGATGAGTTTGTTTGTTCATTGGAACAGATTTGGAGAAATTCCATCAGTTTCTCAGCAATGGATGTTCTGCAGTGAATGGGTGCCGTCAGAATGAGAGTCCAAACAGCTGATAAAAACATCACAATAATCCACAAGTAATCCACAGCACTCCAGTCCATCAGTGAACATCTGGAGAAGACAAAAGCTGAAACTAATCCAGCATTACGACGTTTTTAACTAAAATACGAATCCATAATCCATAATAACGCTTCCTCCAGTGAAAAAGTGTTCTGGTCTGAATCAGGAGAGAAATCTGCACAGATCAAGCAGCATTTAAACAGCTCTAAACAAATATGTGGCTGGATTTTGATGTGAGAGACAACAGGAGATGACACACACACAGACACACTCACTCACTCACTCACTCATGACTCACACACACACACACACACACACACACACACACAACACAACACACACCACACACAGTAAGTGTTGGGGAAGTCCAGATCTGTGTGGCAGGATGTTATGAGTTTCTGAGGGTCAGACAGGAAGTACCTAACAGGCGCAGAAGAGCCAGGGAGTTTTATTTTCATTCTCTCCTGAAGAATTGGTGAGGAAGGAAGGAAGGATGAAGACATGAAGCCGGTGTCTGTGTGTTTGCTAATTATCATAGGATGTTTAGTTGTTCATATTTGTGTTGCACTGTGACCTAAACAGCTGTGATGAGTGACAGGACATTCCGTCAATCACATGGTTTGTGTTTCCACTGTGAAATACTGGAGAGAATCCTCCATCACTTACAGTATCTGTATATTTAACATCATAGACACATAGTCTCATGAAGCGTTTGTGTGTTG
The DNA here is from genome assembly GCA_018155175.1 of Sinocyclocheilus anophthalmus. Classification (NCBI taxonomy): domain Eukaryota; kingdom Metazoa; phylum Chordata; class Actinopteri; order Cypriniformes; family Cyprinidae; genus Sinocyclocheilus; species Sinocyclocheilus anophthalmus. Next base: position 94,710 of record JADLZN010011904.1, on the reverse strand, counting down.
GTGTGTCAGAAAGGGCCGAGCGAGCTGGACCTGACGCTGCAGGAATACTCCGTGACGATTGGCTCAGACCTCTGTGACATCACCTTCCACAACGAGCAGCTGTTCCACTGCACCATCAACAGATCCCTGAGCGCCAGCACTGGAGAACTGCCCGTTACCGTGAGTCCTCACACACACACACACACACTCACACTCACACACACACACACACTCACACTCACACACACACACACACAAACAAAAAAAAACACACACACACACACAACACACACACCCACACACACACACACACACACTCACACCACACACACACTCACACTCACACACACACACACACACAACACACACACTCACACTCACACACTCACACTAACACTCACACACACACACACACACCACCAAACACACACACACACACACACAGAGATCACACACACACACACACACATACTTTACATCACACACACACACACACACATGCTGCTACTTTACAGCTGTGACCAGACAATAAACCCACAAATCTGACCAAAACTTTATACTTACAAGTGGTAGAGAAGTGTAATCTTTTTAAACACATTTTAAATGTATAACTATTTACAACAAAACCCAAGATCTGCCCAGAATCATAAGATAAAGAGACAAAAAAAAAAAAAAAACAACAGTGAAAAGTAGAGGCTGCAGTAGTTTGCTAATGTTTTTTCTGTAGGTTAATAAGCAACACTGCTGCTGATTTACACCATTACATGTTTTGAAGAAGCGGTCATCCTGTGGAAAGCAGAGGTTCATCTTCACATGCTGCATCACGACTCACTGTGACTTACAGACCGTTACTGGACCCTGAACGTCTTTATTTGTGCCTCACACACACACACACCCACACGCCCTCATCACCCTTATCAGTGCGCTGGATCTGACGCTAATCATGTTACAGCGTAAGCATCTACTCAATGTTCATCACTGGAGACTCTATCTGCTCATCAACCAGCACGGGAACTTTCTTTAGTGTGCTCAACATCAGACACCAAAGCAAGTGCTCATCAAGCCCTGAACCGCCCTGATATCAGCGCACCTGTTTTCATGACTGAAATCCCCCGCTCTTTGTTTGGTCTGATTGTGAAACAGCAGCAGCTATATTTAACACGCTGCGGTCTGAAGACCGTGACGCAGCTAATGAAGCAGAGAGAGCACTGAATGTCTGAAGAAACACATGTCAACAAACATCTGAGTCTGAGCTCCAGGCAAGCATTCAGAGCGCTGAACTGCAAGAGTGACTGTGAACATGGAGATTCTTCCATCATGTCCATCCACGTCTATATGACTCTCATCTGTGGAACACAGAAGATAACGTAAAGGATCTCTGAACAGAGCATCATAAAAGTAGCCCAAGACTGTTGATTCAAGTGATCTGAAGCCGTGTGACAGATTTATATGTGAGGAATAGACCTAACTATCATTGATTTGCTGAAAACCTTCTTTTCCTCCATGGTTGTTTTTTCTACAGCACCATTCCAGTCAAAATCATTTTAGTTGGTTATTGGATTCTGAATGGAGTGTTTTGATCACTGGGAACACAAGTGATGAGCAGCATTCAGTTTAAAATGTGAGAAGCACAGATGATGGCAGTGTTCAGAAAGACCAGATGATTTCAACAGACTCAAACACAATATCAGCGCTGGCCAACTGTGAACAAACCTCTGCAGAGACAGAAGAGTAGAGCAGAATAGAATAGAATAAGAATAGAATACAATATAATAGAGCAGAATAGAATACAGCAGAATAGAATAAGAATAGAATACAATATAATAGAGCAGAATAGAATAGAACGACAGTCAGATACTCCAGGATGATGGGACACTTGTGACGGTCCTCTGTTCTGTGTGTGTTTGAGCTTCGTTTGTGCTTGAGTCTGATCTTCCACCGGTGTGTTGCAGGTGCGTGTGGGTCATTTCCGTAAGGTGATAGCGATGGTGCAGATGGGTGGAGGCAGTGAGCTGGCCATCGTCATCTCCATCGTGGTGTGCTGTGTGCTGCTGCTGCTGTGCACTGTGGGTACGTCTCTCTTCATACAAACACTCGTCAGACAGCAGATTTGTGATGTTACAAACCTGTAGAGATGCTCAGATGTTCTGGATGACTTTCGGATTGTCTCAGATCCTGCTGGAGATCAGGATCATCAGCTTTAGAGAGACACACTGAGACAATCTGAAATCCACATACAGTTTCAGTTCAGCGTCTCACTCTGATGATTATGATTGCAATGTACTTTGTACTGGTTTTTAATGCAGAAGAGAAGCATTTCCACTAGTGATCTCTTGGACTGTTTGTAAGCTGTTGAACGTGTGTGTTTCCAGCATGAATAACCCCTTTGTGTGTGTGTGTGTGTGTGGTGTGTTGTGTGTGTGTGTGGTGTGGGTGTGTGTGTGTGTGTGTGTGTGTGTGTGTGTGTGTGTGGGTGTGGGTGTGTGTTCAGCGCTGGTGGTTTACTGCACTAAGAGCCGCAGGGCAGAGAGGTATTGGCAGAAGACTCTGTTACAGATGGAGGAGGAATGTGTTTGGGTGAGTCCCAGATCCGTGGATTGAGGATACGCAAAGGTAAACACACACACACACACTTACACACACACACACAGCGCTAGTTCCAGAATCAGCTTGTGACTTTTCACCACAAACCACTGCTTCACATAGACTGTAGTGTGTGTGGTGCGGTGTGTGTGTGTGTGTTCTGGTATATATGGTTTATGAGGACACAAAGGTGTATAATGAAATTGGTACTACAACGTAAACATGGTTTATGAGGTTTACCCTTCCTGTGTCCCAGTAACCCAAAAGGCTTAAAAAAACATACTAAACTGTTTTTTTTTTTAGGTAAAAAAAAAAAAAACTGCCGGTAGTTTAGGTGTGGGATTGGTAGGGTTGAAGTATGAGGATAGAAAAAACACTAGGAAAAAAAACATAAGGAGAGTCCCCGTAAACCACATATGCAAGAATGTGTGTCCAAAGCCATTTAAAAACCTCTTCGTATTAACACTGTAAATCATAAGCTGAAACACACAAACAGTGTTCAAACAGAAAACTCAATCACTGTAAGAATGCATGACACATCCTCAACGGGGAAAACCGTTCATGCATGAAACGAAGAGCACATCTTTTTCTGCATACTCTGATGTTTTGTGTTTGGGTTGATGTTAGTGGTTTAGTCACACGTGTGATGACAAGGGGCCACAGTACGAATGGAAAATATTGCCCCCCGCGTTTGTGTTGTGGGGCAGGTTTCGCGGAAGCCAGCTGGCAGACTGACATGACGGATTCTGACCTAAAGAGCTCAACGCACACAGGGAATCCCGTCCTGGGTAACCAAGCAGTTTGTCACAGCACCTTCTTCCCCAAGGTTTGAGCGCTACACACATGTGCCTTAAATGTACAAGCCATGCATGAATTACAAGCTGCAAAGTAGGAATGGAACAAAACAAACCGAGAAGCAAACAAGGACTGAATTCACAAGATTAGATAGAGTTGACGCTTTGGGAGGCACTGTGCCGGAGAAGCGATGTGCTTAAAGAGATACTCGGTAACACAGCCGCCATTTCACCTGTGCTTGGCATAGGGTGCAGTATCAAAACAACGTGATGCTTATTTTGAAGGAAAGAAAGGCACGAAACAAAGCAAACGTATTTTGCAAGCAAAAAAATCAAGAATTATTATAATTATGACACAACAGATATAACGGAATAGATATCATGACATGGATCGCCAGAATGCAGAGCGGAGTAGCAGAGGTGGAGCTGAGCGGTCGTTCGCGTGATTCTGCGAGCAGAGGGGGCAATGTAGAAAATAGGCCAAACATCTGCTGAAATCCTAAAGCCATACTAAAGATCACTGTCAGAGCAACTGGTGAAAAATGCCTGGATAAGCTAAAGCTAGTTGTGAGGAACCTCTAGCATCATCTGTCTAAACATGACACTTGGTCTGATATTTCTTTATGTGAAACTGGTCTTTTTTTATTTGAGACACTGGATTGGAGGATTTGTCCATCGTACAAATGATTTGTAGTTTATTAAAGAGTTAAAAGTCTTCAGCCAGGGCAGATACAGGACTCATATCCCCTATTTTTATTCTCCAGTGAAAACCGCAAATGTTGCAATTTTCCAGTCTTAGTGTCTGCACAATACTGGGCACAAAGACAAGAAACTCCTGAATACTCCCTCCAGCGCACTGACACAATAGACTGCGTTTAGGGGAATTCTGTGTGTGTCTGCTGCTAATAGACTTTTACAGTGAGCTCAAACAAACTGCAGTCCTGGGATGGGAATCAAAAGAGACATTATTCTGATTCTGATTCAGTTCCAGTGCTCCACTGATGTTCAAGGTGACATATCATGAAAATCTGACTTTTCCAGGTTTTAAGTGCTATAATCAGGTCCCCGGTGCATCTACAAACCAAGGAAATGTGAAAAAGATTAACACAGTAACTTTGTTTTGGTAAGCCTTTTTCTGCAAGCGTCTGAGAAAACCAGCGCGTCTGATTTCGCTCCCTTGGTGACGTGGCAAAGGGATCTCATTATAATATCACCGCCCCTTAATCTGTAAGTTTACAGCCAGGGGCGCCGTTGTTTTTATTTCACAAGAGCTCTAATGCCACGGCGAAAGTTTAAGCAAAACATGGGGGTATCATACCACCAAACATTCATACTGGTATCGGTATTGGGCCCGATACAGGTCTCCTGTACTCGTACTCGTTAAAACGCACCGATACCAAACGCCGATACCACACAGCATGTGTTAAGCGCTATATTCAGACAAAGAAACACTGACAACAGACAGCAGAATGGTTATTAGAGATTAAGGATGTCTACGAAGTATATGTATACAATGAATATAATGTTAAAATTCAGTAGTAACGCCTGTATAGCTGATGTGCACGAGCTGATGAGCAAAGCGCGCTGAGTGGATTGAGTGCTCGGCAACGCAGATGCGCGAGCTTGTCCAGTGAATATACCTTTCTCACAGACATCACTGGAAAGGTTGTAGTTCGGTCGATATGTCAAAAACAAGTAAGTAAAAAAATGCACAAGTTACTTAACGGTAAAGAGAGCGAGAGAGAGAGAGAGCAAGAGAGAGAGAGCGCGCAATTCTGTTGTGTGATCTTTGATGTTCACTCACTTAGCACACGCATCATTTGGATTAAAACTAAACCATAAAAATAAGACCATTTATAGGGGCATTCACTATAAGTGATATTTATAAACAAATTTCGAGAGGAGCACACACAGATAATTAACACGGCCAGTTCACCATTAGTGATTACACCATTTATCCAATCAAAGCAAGGGAAAACTCCTATAAATAACCAAATGCGTCCTACCTTCGTTATCTCTCGACTTTCAGCATCCCTCCGCCACCCCGACCCCGCACCTTCAGCATAGGTTCTACCCCAGCACGGGGAGAAGCACTCGGGGGGAGCGCTTTTGGCTGGGCTGGACACCAAGCTCGTACCCCTCTCCCTGGACAGGAGGGAGTACCCCAGGCTCGAGAGTAATTACCGAGCTCGGAGCCCTCCCCCCGGACAGCACGCCAAATACGCATAACCTTTATTTAATTATACGAAAGTGTGAACTCGTGAAACATTATTTATTTTCAACCTTAGGCATACACGACTTTCTGGCGAAAGTGAATCTAGCAGCCTGTGTGAAATGCACTAGGCTGTACTACTTGTCCCTCTCATTCTTCACCAATACAAATGCGTGCACGCGTTGCGCGTGTTTTGCTTGCTTGAGTGTTTCTGGAATATAAATCGCAACACGTTTCAGATGAAAAAAAAAACAAAACCGTGACTTCTATTTCTGAAAATATCACAGTTAGGAGATTTATAACGAGTGGTTACCTGCATTATTACAGCAAAGCGCGTGATACAGTACTGAGCCGCTGCAATGGAGCCGCTCTAATGCTATTAAATTAAAGATGATGTACCATTGAGCAGTGAAAGTAACAAAAACTTGTAAAATACATTTTAATGGGCATAATTAAGTGTGAAAATAACCGAAGGATATACAGTCAAACCAAAAATTATAGAGAGACCAGATATAATTTTTCATATTTTTTTACTAGTGGGTGCAGGACAGTGTAGTTCATTTATGTAAGTGAGGATAGCAAAATAAAGTAAACTGTGACAAATTATACCCAAAAATTGTTCATACAGTGGACAACCAGTAAAACTGATACAAATTTGGGACCAAAAATTAGTCTGGGAAAAAAATTACGTTCAGGTTTGCATGAAGCTGGATGATGGCATGCCCAGGAGACTACAGGCTGTTATTAATGCTAAGGGTTGTTTGTCTAAGTATTGATAGTTGTGTAAATACTGTCATACTAACAGCTGTCTGAATAATTTTGGTTGATTGTAATCCATTACATACCTTTCTATCAAAGTTATCTAACATTATCAAGCTGAATTTGTTCTGACACAGTGTAACTTTGAGTCGTCTCATGTTTTATTACCATTTTACATTTACATTTAGTCATTTTGCAAAAGCTGTTATCCAAAGCGACTTACAATGGGGCATACATAAAGGCAGGTCTGCTTAAAGAGAACAGTAGACAGGAAGGCTTGAAATACCAAGTTTTAGGCAATTGTTCAAAAAGTACACGTAGAAAAGGGAAGAATAAATAAAGAAAACTATATATTATATTTTTTTTAAGATGAAGTAAAGTAGGTTTTTAAAGAGATGAGTCAAGCTGGTAGCTTGAAAATGGTCAGGGGATTCAGCATTAGGTAGGGGGGGAAGATCATTCCACAGCCAGGAGTGGTGACGCGGAATGGTCTGGAAAGTGATTTGGAGCCTTCTGTGATGGTACCACGGGGCGTAGCTCACTAGCGGAGCTCAGAATTCTTGGGAAGGGGATGTAGCTTTGTAGTAGTGAGTGGAAGTAGGGGCGGAGGTCTGAGCTGTGGGTTCTATAGCAAGCATCAATGTCTTGAGCTGATCCAAGCCTCAAGTCTTGAGCTTGATGCGTGCGCAAATGGTAGCAGTACCAGAGATAAAGCAGTTAACGGGGGGCTCTTTTGGGCTCGTTGAAGAACAGTCGTGCCGCTGCATTCTGAATCATTTGTAGAGGTTTGATTGTGCTTGATGGGAGCCCAGCCAGAAGAGCATTGCAGTATTCCAGCCTAGAGATGACAAGGGCCTGGACAAGAAGTGGTGCAGCATGCTCATTAGAAAGGGCCTGATCTTTCTGATGTGGTGCAATGCAAACCTGCAAGATCGAGAAGTCTTTGCAATGTGGTCTTTGAAGGACAGCTGGTCATCAAAGATTACACCAAGATTTCTGACCGAAGTCGATGGGTTAATTGTAGAAGAACCTAGCTGGATGGTGAAATTATGCTGTAGAGTTGGAGTGGCAGGGATGACAAGAAGATCAGTCTTTGCCAGGTTGAGCTGTAAATTATATTCTTTCATCCATGCCGAGATGCCACAGGGGCAGTGTTGAAGGTGTGAAGAAAGTGTGAGAAAAGTTGAAGGTGTCTGAATAAATTTTGCTTTGACTGTATCTATTTGATAAATGAAGTTAACCAACTAACATTATTCATACTCTTTTGGTTTCTGTACCCAAAATAAATTTTTTTTTACAAATGCAATAAAAATATCGGTATCAGCACTCTGTATCGGCAAGTACAAAAAATTAAAAGTATCGTATCGGGCGAGTACTGGAAAAAGTGGAATCGGTGGTGACAACACTAAATGCTAACTGTTCTGTGTTTGGCTGCACAGACGAGCACAGAACAATGTTTAGAGTCCCAGCCTCAGAGGAGACAAGCAGTGGATTTGTTGATTTATTTAATGTATATTGCTGCAGCCACACAGATCTAAAATAAACATGCGATTTATTTCCCAGCTGTTTACCTTCACAGAATAACCCACTGTTTGTGTAAAACGCTGTGTTTTGTTAACGTAAACTGTGTGTGAAAGAGAACTTGTTTAGTATCAACAGCTGTGACCGGCCGCTTTCTGTCCGTGTGCTTCGAGTGTTGCGCTAAGAAAACCGGTATCAGAAGTTTAAATCTAAGGTTTAAAAACGCATGAGGTCAGGCGCAAAATAAACATGATAATCAGAACCAAAACAGATGTTTTTAGCAGGTCCGAGCTGTAATGGCACAGCTCTATTCTGGAAAAGGGGGCGGGGAGCAGCAGCGTATTTGCATTTAAAGAGACAGGCCTGAAAAACTGCGTGTTTCTGCTTCCACTGAAAAAAGGCATTTTCAAAATGATATAATAAATGATCTTTGGGGTATTTTGAGCTGAAACTTCACAGACACGTTCTGGGGACACCAGAGACTTATATTACATATTGTAAAAAGGGGAATAATATGTCTCCTTTAAGGAAACTGAACATGTTTAACGTCATTGGTTTTGTTGATGTCAGAATGCTCGTGTGGCCTGTGTGTGTGTTTGTGCAGATGTGCTCTGACTACGAGAGGCGTCTGGTTCAGCCGGTGTATGAAAACAATCCTCTCGGCCCGCGAGCTCTGTCTGAAACACATCCTCTGCTGCAGGACTGGCAGGTGAGATGCACACATACTACAATCAGTCCAGAAACACTCCTGAACGTTGTCCTGTCGGCTCATTATACCACGGTTCATGTAGGTTGTGTGTGTTTGCAGTAAAGCACAGATTCAGCAGATGCGTTCACCCAAAAATGATAATTCTGTCATTAATTACTCACCCTCATGTCATTCCAAACCAGAAGAGCTTTGTTCATCTTCAGAACACAAATGAAGATATTTTTGATGAAATCCGAGAGCTTTCTGACCCTGCATAGACAGCAAGGGACCTGAAACGTTCAAGGCCCATTTTGATGGATTGCTATAAGTTTCAACTGTTTGAAGAATTGTTTTGCACAGTTGGGAAATTATTGTTGTGATTCCCATGTGCAATTGTGAAACTTCAGTATTGTTCAACAGGGTGTTTTTTAAGAGGAAGAATTTATTCTTCAAAAATCACCTAATGACTCATGCCAAACATTATTCTAGAAAGAGTGCATAAGGGCATCATGTCGTGTGTGAACATGTTAATGCACTTTAAGACCCACTGCATGCATACATACATACCCTTTAGTAGTTTGAAAATAAATGCTTTATACTGTTTTATGTGTCTCTTCTCTCCATGTTAGTCATCTAATAGAATGCGGCCCAACCTTGAGGAGGGGATCACACTGTTTTCCACTCTTCTCAACAACAAACACTTCCTGGTCACCTTTGTTCACGCTCTCGAGCAGCAGAAAGACTTTGCCGTAAGAGACAGGTGAATACAGAGAAACACAAACAAGAACAATAACAGGATCCAAGCACAGCCCAACGCTCCTGAACAGCACTATAGACGTTTCATAGCTAAATAAATTATAGGGGTTTATAAAGTGCAAATTGAATAAAGTTACAGTAACGGCCGACACTCTACATGGTTACAAGCTCAGCACTTGACATCTCGTAAGTAGCACTTAAAGCACGTCCTTATGCAGTCATATATGTGCAACGTCAGGAATCGCACTAAAAATAATAAAATATCACTCTTAGAAAATGCTCTGAACAGCTATAGTACGATCAATCACTATTGGGAAACCAGGCGCAGATTATGTGCTGCTGGCTGAATTCAGTGAGAAATGTTGGAGTTCATGTTGCGATCTTGACGTGACGTGACATGTGGCCAAGTATGGTGACCCATACTTGGAATTAGTGCTCTGCATTTAACCCATCCAAAGTGCGCACACACAGCAGTGAACACACACACACACACACACACCCGAAGCAGTGGGCACCTCAGTCGTGGTATTGAAGGTGGAAGAGAGTGCTGTACATTCACTCCCTCCACCTACAATCCCTGCCGGTACGAGACTCGAACCTGCAACCGGGTTACGAGTCCGACTCTCTAACCAAGTATTTGATCAGCGCTTTGATGGCCAGTGTTGTCGTGTGTGTCTGATGAGCTGTAGTGCTGGAGTTAGAGCTCTGTGGAGGACAGGCCTTTCCCCATCTCCATCACCAGCGTCAGTGTGAATGCTTTCAATTACTGATGTGTCTCATGATGCGCACGCATTCTTTCATTGATGTTTAGGTGCAGTCTTGCCTCTCTGCTCACGATTGCCCTCCATGGTAAACTGGAGTACTACACCAGCATCATGAAGGAGTTGCTAGTGGATTTGATCGACGCTTCAGCCTCCAAAAACCCCAAACTGATGCTCCGGCGGACCGAGTCAGTGGTGGAGAAGATGCTCACCAACTGGATGTCCATCTGCATGTACAGCTACCTTAAGGTTTGTGCCCAAGTACACTAGACTGTGTGATGTAGCTGGAACTGTCGGCTTCAGTTCATCGACTGTATGAGCGTGCTCGTAAGCGGCCGTTTCTCTCGCACCCTCAGGAGACGGTCGGCGAGCCGTTCTTCCTGCTGCTGTGCGCCATCAAGCAGCAGATCAACAAGGGCTCGATCGACGCCATCACGGGGAAGGCACGCTACACGCTCAACGAGGAGTGGCTCCTTCGAGAAAACATCGAAGCCAAACCGCAGGTGAGCTCCAACACACATGACTGACCTTTCTTTCCACCCATGAAATCACACCGATGACGGGGTTGCGCAGTGATATGACCTCTCTTCCCCTCCGTCTGCCTTCCAGAACATCAACGTCTCGTTCCAGGGGTTTGGTATGGACTCAGTGAGCGTGCGTGTGATGAACACGGACACCATCTGTCAAGTGAAGGACAAAATACTAGAGGCCTTTTACAAGAACCTGCCCTTTTCGCAGTGGCCTCGAGAAGAGGATGTTGATCTGGGTAAATATCCCTCAGTGACGAGCGTCTGTTCATGCTGGACTCACTCGAGAGGCAGTCACTTGTTGCTCAGTAGCTGAGTCATTCTTTATATGCAGTGCTTTTACACCATCATGAAACAGCATTCATGAGACAGGCATGTGCATCAGAAGAATCAGAACAGGGTAAATATTAAAGGGGTCCTATTATGCTTTTTCACTTTTTCAACTTTAGTTAGTCTGTAATGTTGCTGTTTGAGCATAAAAAATATCTGCAAAGTTACAAAGCTCAAAGTCCACTTCAAAAGGAAATATCACTTTTCAAAAACTACAACGAATGACTCATTTGGACTACAATGCATATTTTCCGGAATTTGTGATATTACAAATATTGACGAATGGGACGAGACCTGGTTGAGCTGCACTAGAGAAGGCAACGAGGCACGAGGTTAATCCACTTAGTCGGAGAACACAAATCTTAAGTGGTTACAATCATCCGGGTTTAAATCGCGCTCAAATTGATTTGATTTTGACGTAATATTTACAGTGAAGCTCGCAGCAGGTGGCTATGGTAAGAGGCATGACATTTCCCGAACAGGTGCCGAGTGGAGCCAATCACAACACACGAAACAGCTGGACGAGACAGAAAAGAGCACGGAACCATGCCAAATCCTCAAGCACACAAAACTGCCCGAGCTGTAACCAATCACAGAACCACACGGCCCAGCCGAACCAATCCCAGCACACCAACTGGCCAGCTAACCCAATACAAAACACACACGGACCACGTAACAATCACAGCACACACTGGCCCAGCTAACCAATCTCAGCACACACTGGCCCAGCTAACCCAACACAACACACACTGGCCCAGCTAACCAATCACAACACACACTGGCCAGCTAACCAATCACAGCACACACAAGCCCAGCTAACCAATCACAGCACACAAACTGGCCCAGCTAACCGATCACAACAAACACTGGCCCAGCTAACCAATCACAACACACACTGGCCAAGCTAACCAATCACAGCACACACGGGCCCATCTAACCGATCACAGCACACACTGGCCAAGCTAACCAATCACAGCAAACACTGGCCCAGCTAACCAATCACAACAACACACACTGGCCCAGCTAACCCAATCACAGCACACACTGGCAGCTAACCAATCCACAGCACACACTGGCACAGCTAACCAATCACAGCACACACCGACCCAGCAAACCAATCACAGCACACACACCGGCCCAGCAAACCAATCACAACACACATTGGCCCAGCTAACCAATCACAACACAAACTGGCCCAGCTAACCAATCACAACAAACACTGGCCCAGCTAACCAATCACAGCAAACACTGGCCCAGCTAACCAATCACAGCCACACACTGACCCACCTAACCAATCACAGCACACACTGGCCAGCTAACCAATCACAACACACACTACCCCAGCTAACCAATCACAACACACACAATGGCCCAGCTAACCAATCACAACACACACTGGCCCAGCTAACCAATCACAGCACACACTGGCCCAGCTAACCAATCACAACACACACTGGCCCAGCTAACCAATCACAACACACACTGGCCCAGCTAACCAATCACAGCACACACATGCCCAGCTAACCAATCACAACACACCATGTCCCAGCTAACCAATAACAACACACAGGCCCAGCTAACCCAATCACAACACACACTGGCCCAGCGAACCAATCACAACACACACACTGGCCCAGATAACCAATCACAACACACACTGGCCCAGCTAACCAATCACAGCACACACTGGCCCAGCTAACCAATCACAGCACATCTCGTATTTCAGAAGGCGGGCCTTCATTTTGATACAGGAACTATTCGAGCCGTTCATGCCAGACTGGGGAGAGCGGTGTTGTAATGTAAAATGTGAAAAAGAATGTGTTTTTCGAACAACCTAGTATGAGAGCCTGTTCTAGTACACCCCCAAAACTAAATCAAGACTTTGTAAAAGAGCATAATAAGACCCCTTTAAAAACTTAAGAAGCAAGATATGAGGATGACAATGTATATCAGTTTATGAAGGAAACTCTGTTTGCGGTTTTCTGAATGAATGTAGAATCAATTCAGACTCTAGCAGTGATTATTAGGCGAGTCGTGCTTGACTGTGATTGGTCTGTCCCGCTCAGAGTGGTTCCCAGAGGGCCGAAGCAGCAGAATCCTGCAGGATCTGGACGACACGTCTGTCATGGAGGATGGCAGAAAAAAACTCAACACCGTCTTCCACTATCAGGTGAGTGTGTGTGCGAACTCTCGGAAACGGGATTTGCACAGAATCTGAAAACACATCAGTCACAGAAATGTATGATTTACTCCTCCTCTGTTTGTTTATTGTCTAATTTGATCATGCTTTCAGGTGCCATGGCTCTTGAGTGAGTTGTTACACTGATTTCAGCAGATTTTCCCCCTTAATTAGTGCGGAACATGTAAAAACTGGCTAATTCAGACAGAACCAACATGGAACCCATGGACCAACTCATTCAGGCCCATATTGTGCCCCACCATGAAATGCTGGTGGTGTGACCCCGAGTGACGCTCTTCACCCTAATGACCTCTGACCTGTCTCTTGCAGATCCCAGATGGAGCATCACTGGCCATGAGCATGAAGGACAAGAGAGAGAACACACTGGGCCGAGGTGACGATCACACATACGCACAAAACTCAAATATCCTACAAACTCAGTGACAAGCTCTTGGTGCTTCTTTTCCATGACCTTCTTTCTGTTGATTCACAGCGAAAGATCTGGACACAGAGAAATATGTCCATCTGGTGAGTGTGCTGGACGTCTCTCACACTAGAGTTTCCACATGTGTTCACACTAATGATCAAGACTCGGATCAGTGATCTCGATTGCTCAAACTGTCTGTTGAGAGCAGATCTTGTCATGTTCAGGACTCACATAATCCATCCTGACTTTGGTGATAACTTATGAAACATGTCTAGTTCAGTGACATGTTCCCACCCTTGAAACCCAAATGACAGAAAATCTGACCAATCACATCTCTCATTTGCACTGTGGGGTTTGGCCTTCAGGGTTTCACATCTTCACAGCAGGGGAAAATATGTGATGTAATTGCCATGAAATAAATAGTGCTTAGGGACTGTCAGACTGGGTTACACTTTATTTTGATAGTCCACTTTAGACATTCTACTAACTATAAATAACTTTGCAACTACATTTCAAATAACTCAACTGACTGCAACTACATGTCAACTAATGAGAGCATTTGTAGACTGTTAGGTTATGGTTAGTAGAATAAGTTGCTGTCGTTGTAGAATGTCTGTTGAGCGACCATCAAAATAAAGTGTTAGCAGATATTAAGCAGACTAATACTCTGACTGCTAGTCGACATGTAGTTGCAACGTTATTTACAGGTAGTTGACTGTCTAAAGTGGACTATCAAAATAAAGTGTGACCTCAAGACTGTGTTATGCTAAAAAGCAGTAGATATGCATAATCTGAGCTGGTCGATTGATGATTTAATAGCTTGGTGCTGTGGTTCATCTTCAGGTGCTGCCACATGATGAGCTGACAGACAGCAGGAAGTCCCACAGACAGAGTCACAGGAAGAAGGTGTTACCTGAGATCTACCTGACACGCCTGCTCTCCACTAAGGTAACGCTCGACTCAACGCCGTCATATGCCAGGTGCTCTGCTGTCTGTGGAAATACAAACAGTCACAAGATTCCAGGGCAATAGCAATAAGCATCAGTGCAGAATAACCCACTGACCTCCAAAAGACTCAGGTCATGGGAACAGAGGATTGCGAAATGGGAGAAGCACAATTCAGAGCCTCCTCTCCAGTCCACACAGACCACTCAATGAAACGTATCCTCCACTCAGAATGAGCTTTATTGCCAAGTACATGGCAAACCGAAGCTTCCAGAATATAACAAGACACAGATAATGGAGGTAGCAGCTGCTGGACAGTCTGAAGCAGGAACGCAGGGTTAATTTAGCAGAGATGAGGCTGTTGAAAGCTAATAGATTCTTGTGCAAGTCTCTCGTCTGTCCAGATGTAGCAGGATATAACGCAATCTCCCAGCGGACCCACCGTTTGCTCAATCCGGCAAGGGTCATGACCACATGATTATAACATCGTCAACATACTGTATGTTTTAAAGGGACGGTAGATGTTGGGAAAAGGTCATGAAAACTAATTATGCTGAATCATGCTTGCGGTGAAACAGAAGAGTGCTCAATATGAGCAGTAATAACTGTGTGAATGTGCTTGTCTTGCACAGGGAACCCTGCAGAAGTTCCTGGACGATCTGTTTCAAGCCATCCTCAGCATTCCTCCAGAGAAACCACCGCTAGCTGTCAAATACTTCTTTGACTTTCTAGAAGAACAGGCGGACAAGCGCGGCATAACCGACCCAGACACGTTACACATCTGGAAGACAAACAGGTGTCGATACACTGAACGATAAGCTGCTTTAAACTCTGTTTACTCTCCTCATGCACATTCCCGCTGTCATTTTCAACAATCCATCAGTTCATCTTTCATGGAAATGTAATAACTTGCTCTGCCACTGCTAATGAATTACTATTCCCTAATCACTAAGGTCACTTGCTGTTCAAGTCCTCGCCTCCAAACACTTGTCATGTAGAGGCACTTTTTACCATCCATTCAGTTCCCTGTGGACGAAACAAGTCCCTACACAAACCAGTAGCAGGCGTGTGCTGTGCTGTGATCTACAGAATGATACGAGCACTACCCTGTTGAAAAAAAAACAGCATATGCTGGTTAGGTATGCTAAGTAACTTAAACCAGCAGCCATGCTTCAAAACATACCTAACCTGCATATGCTGGGTTTTTCAACAGGGATAGTTTATAATCCTGAAGATGAAAACCAGTTACACTGGACAGGACAAGTGGATGAGTGTTAACAGCGTGTTTGCATCTGGGACAGTACTGTGATGTTCTCTGCGTGTCTCTCTGCAGTTTGCCTCTGCGCTTCTGGGTCAATATCCTGAAGAACCCTCAGTTTGTGTTTGATATCGATAAGACGGATCACATGGACGCGTGTCTGTCTGTCATCGCTCAGGCTTTCATTGACGCCTGCTCACTCTCTGACCTGCAGCTGGGCAAAGTAAGAACACACACACACTTCATAATTATTACTATGTGTGTCTATATGGCTGAAAGAATATAAATATGTTTCTGTCCATATATGGAAATGGAAGCTTTCATCACAGGAGCATCTCTTCGTACGACATCAAAAGAGAAAAGTCATGTGAGCTCTTTAAATGAGCGGTTTGAGGGAGTGAGGGAATGACCTTTGTGGTCAGATTCTCTCATACTGCAGTGGTCTGCCATTGATGTCTAAAGGTGTAGTCACCTTTGCGAGCAAAAACAGGTCCATTGTCTATCGTCATGTATGAAGCACAGCTCACACAGAAGTCACTTTCAAACCAAGCAGGGCTTCTGGTGGTCAACGCAGCAAATTCATGTGGCCAACTTGAAAATAAGCAAAACCTGCACTCCCAATCACACAGATTCCTATTGGAATGACTGGATATCACATGCACATTTCACAGAGCAATGTGAGCGCATTTTAAGGATTAAACCAGACGTAGAGAGGAGAAATTTAGAGTACAGGTCACATATATTTTCAGCTCAACCAGTCATCAGTTCAAACCAGTGTTCATTTGGCAAGAATTAATAGAGTCTGAACCAATAAAAGATTGCAGCAGGTTTGATGTGCATGTTTGCTGATAGTTAAGCATACATCTGACTGAATCGATCCCTGACTGATTTTAAAAGAGTCTTGATCATTAATGACACATTATAATCTCTATGATCACAATCAAAAACATGCAGCGTCGTACACATTCGGCATCTAATCGCTTGCTTGCTTTATTACAGGATTCTCCCACCAATAAGCTGCTGTATGCCAAAGAGATCCCGGAGTATAAGAAGAGAGTGCAGTGTTACTACAAACAGATTCAAGAGATGGCGCCGCTGAGCGAGCAGGAAATGAACGCTCACCTGGCCGAGGAGTCACGGGTGAGCCAAGTGCACACTTCTAATCATGCTGCCTCGTTTTCTACACAGGCATCTGAGCTGTGAAACAGAGACCAGTTCATTTCCCAATACACATTGTTTCAAAGTAGCTTTGCAGAAAATCATGATGTTAAAAGTTTATAATATCTTAATATCTTCATGCCGTTTAGTCACATTTAGCAGATTTGAGCTGGACGATTATATAGTTACATTATGAGATGATATATAAACAATCACGCAGTTGAGATTAGCATATATCACTTTACGTGAGTGTACTGTATGCAAGATTGGATATACTTAGAGCAGCTGTATATGTTAATAATTATTAATTATAATCACCTGCATTATATATGTGAAATATGCCAGAATACAGAAATATCAAGTACATATGAAATATATACGTTTGTATACTTACAAAGAATTTCTGAATGGTTTTTGCCGCAGAGATACAGGAATGAGTTCAACACTAACCTGGCCGTAATGGAAGTCTACAAGTATGCCAAAAGATATCGCAATCAAGTGAGTTGTTCCTCCTGCTGTCTGTCTTCACACCTGCGGTGGTGTAACTGTCCTGAGCGTGTGTGAGCGTGCCGGCAGCAGAATGCAGATGCCCCAGGCCGATGTGAAGGTCCATTCTTGAGCCGTGATTGAGCTCATTTCTGCTGACAGCTGTGCTCTGAATAGGGCTCATTTTACATGTGCAATCGTCTGGGGGTTTGCAAAACAATGCTGATTATCGTAAATGTGCAGTGTACTACAGGAGCTTGAAGGAGCTGGCTTGTGTTTGGATTCTCTCTTTTTCTTGTTGATCAGAGAACAGATTTTTTTTTAACATTTCCAACTTAAATACATTTAGTTTTGCAGTCTGAACAGATAACACTGCATGTGCTCATTTCAAACTTTAAAGGCATAAAAAGCCCATAAATATATACAAAATAAATAAAGCATATTTTCAAACAACCTTTGCCCCTTACACTCATCACACTTTTGTGTTTACTCTTATCCTTAAAATATATTTTATGTGGGGCTTGACAGTAAAAAGCTAAAAAAAAATGTGTGGGATAAGCTTGAGTTTAGCTTGCCTGTTGAGAAGAACCTCTGCAAATTTGTCATCTCGATTGAATCCCAAACGTACAATTAAAATATGTAACTGATCGAACAAAAACTGTGGAGATCTGACAAAAACAGGTCTCAGAGAGGTGTTTATTACAAATAAAAATGAAAATGAAAGCACATGGAATTGGCAGAGTGCGAGGGTCGTGGCGGGATGCGGATCCGTCACTCATGGTGCACCTCGGTGTCAGACAAACAGAAGAAGTGAGGAATATTTAACAGCAGCAGTCACGGTGATGATGAGGCGAGCACCAGTGAAGTTTCTCATGCCCGCCCCGTGTGTCTGCTGGGCGGCGATCAAACGGACAGGGCAGCGCTTTTCACGAGTGGAGATCGCTACTAGACGAATCATGTAATTTGTTATTATTTTTTTTTATTTCTGTTCCTTTGTCGTAAGTTATGCTATTACTCCATTCATTTATACTATCCAGCGCTCCCTGAACGCAGTCTCTGGCTTATTGCCAGTCAAGCGCAAGCACGCTGCAGGGACGCGTCTATAACGACTTTGATCTGATCATAAAGTCTTTCCGAGTCACAGGGCTCAAGTCCAAGTCAAGTCTCGAGTCCTTGCTGTCAAAGTCTAAGTCGAGTCTCAAGTCTTCTTTAATTATGTCGAGTCGAGTCGCAAGTCATCAAATTTGGGACTCGAGTCCGAGTCAAGTCTCGAGTCGTGTCACTCGAGTCCACACCCATGCAACAACCCAAACTAAGCTGTAGTACCACAGCCCAAACTCAGCTGCTACGTGCCACTAACCCATAAACTGAGCTGCTACAGTACCCACGACCCAAACCAGCCTGCTACAGTAGCCACGCCCCAAACTCAGCCTGCTACAGTAGCCACAACCCAAACTCAACATTCTACAGAAGCCACACCCTAAACTCAACATTCTAGAGTAACCACGCCTCAAACTCAGCCTGCTACAGTAGCCACGCCCCAAACTCAGCCTACTACAGTAGCCACACCCCAAACTCAGCCTGCTACAGTAGCCACAGCCCAAACTCAGCCTGCTACAGTACCCACAACCCAAACTCAGCCTGCTACAGTAGCCACGCCCCAAACTCAGCCTGCTACAGTAGCCACGCCCCAAACTCAGCCTGCTACTGTACCCACAGCCCAAACTCAGCCTGCTACTGTGCCCACAACCCAAACTGAGCCTGCTACAGTACCCACAACCCAAACTCAGCCTGCTACAGTAGCCACGCCCCAAACTCAGCCTGCTACAGTGGCCACACCCCAAACTCAGCCTGCTACAATGGCCACGCCCCAAACTCAGCCTGCTACAATGGCCACGCCCCAAACTCAGCCTGCTACAATGGCCACGCCCCAAACTCAGCCTGCTACAATGGCCACGCCCCAAACTCAGCCTGCTACTGTACCCACAGCCCAAACTCAGCCTGCTACAGTACCCACAACCCAAACTCCGCCTGCTACAGTACCCACAACCCAAACTCAGCCTGCTACAGTAGCCACGCCCCAAACTCAGCCTGCTACAGTAGCCACGCCCCAAACTCAGCCTACTACAGTAGCCACAGCCCAAACAGCCACAGCCCAAACTCATCCTGCTACAGTACCCACAACCCAAACTCAGCCTGCTACAGTAGCCACACCCCAAACTCAGCCTGCTACAGTACCCACAACCCAAACTCAGCCTGCTACAGTACCCACAACCCAAACTCAGCCTGCTACAGTACCCACAACCCAAACTCAGCCTGCTACAGTACCCACAACCCAAACTCAGCCTGCTACAGTACCCACAACCCAAACTCAGCCTGCTACAGTACCCACACCCCAAACTAAACATTCTACAAAAGCCACACCCCAAACTCAGCCTACTACAGTAGTCACACCCCAAACTCAACCTGCTACAGTAGCTACACCCCAAACTCAACATTCTACAGCCACACCCCAAACTCAGCCTACTACAGAAGCCACACCCCAAACTCAGCCTGCTACAGTAGCCACAACCCAAACTCAACATTCTACAGAAGCCACACCCCAAACTCAACATTCTACAGCCACACCCCAAACTCAGCCTACTACAGTAGCCACACCCCAAACTCAACATTCTACAAAGGCCACACCCCAAACTCAGCCTACTACAGTAGCCACACCCCAAACTCAACATTCTACAAAAGCCACACCCCAAACTCAGCCTACTACAGAAGCCACACCCCAAACTCAGCCTGCTACAGTAGCCACACCCCAAACTCAGCCTGCTACAGTAGCCACAACCCAAACTCAACATTCTACAGAAGCCACACCCTAAACTCAACATTCTAGAATAACCACGCCCCAAACTCAGCCTGCTACAGTAGCCACAACCCAAACTCAGCCTACTACAGTAGCCACACCCCAAACTCAGCCTACTACAGTAGTCACACCCCAAACTCAACCTGCTACAGAAGCCACACCCTAAACTCAACATTCTAGAGTAACCACGCCCCAAACTTAGCCTGCTACAGTAGCCACCCCGAACTCAACATTCTACAGCCACACCCCAAACTCAGCCTACTACAGAAGCCACACCCCAAACTCAGCCTGCTACAGTACCCACAACCCAAACTCAGCCTGCTACAGTACCCACAACCCAAACTCAGCCTGCTACAGTACCCACAACCCAAACTCAGCCTGCTACAGTACCCACAACCCAAACTCAGCCTGCTACAGTACCCACAACCCAAACTCAGCCTGCTACAGTACCCACAACCCAAACTCAGCCTGCTACAGTAGCCACGCCCCAACCTCAGCCTGCTACAGTACCCACAACCCAAACTCAGCCTGCTACAGTAGCCACAGCCCAAACTCAGCCTGTTACAGTAGCCACAACCCAAACTCAACATTCTACAAAAGCCACACCCCAAACTCAGCCTACTACAGTAGCCACACCCCAAACTCAACATTCTACAAAAGCCACACCCCAAACTCAGCCTACTACAGTAGCCACACCCCAAACTCAACATTCTACAGAAGCCACACCCCAAACTCAACATTCTACAGTAGCCACACCCCAAACTCAACATTCTACAGCCACACCCCAAACTCAGCCTACTACAGAAGCCACACCCCAAACTCAGCCTGCTACAGTAGCCACAACCCAAACTCAACATTCTACAGAAGCCACACCCTAAACTCAACATTCTAGAGTAACCACGCCCCAAACTCAGCCTGCTACAGTAGCCACGCCCCAAACTCAGCCTGCTACAATGGCCACGCCCCAAACTCAGCCTGCTACAATGGCCACGCCCCAAACTCAGCCTGCTACAATGGCCACGCCCCAAACTCAGCCTGCTACAATGGCCACGCCCCAAACTCAGCCTGCTACAATGGCCACGCCCCAAACTCAGCCTGCTACAATGGCCACGCCCCAAACTCAGCCTGCTACAATGGCCACGCCCCAAACTCAGCCTGCTACAGTAGCCACACCCCAAACTCAACCTGCTACAGTAGCTACACCCCAAACTCAACATTCTACAGAAGCCACACCCCAAACTCAGCCTACTACAGAAGCCACACCCCAAACTCAGCCTGCTACAGTAGCCACAGCCCAAACTCAGCCTGCTACAGTAGCCACAACCCAAACTCAACATTCTACAGAAGCCACACCCTAAACTCAACATTCTAGAGTAACCACGCCTCAAACTCAGCCTGCTACAGTAGCCACAGCCCAAACTCAGCCTGTTACAGTAGCCACAACCCAAACTCAACATTCTACAGAAGCCACACCCTAAACTCAACATTCTAGAGTAACCACGCCTCAAACTCAGCCTGCTACAGTAGCCACAGCCCAAACTCAGCCTGTTACAGTAGCCACAACCCAAACTCAACATTCTACAAAAGCCACACCCCAAACTCAGCCTACTACAGAAGCCACACCCCAAACTCAGCCTGCTACAGTAGCCACAACCCAAACTCAGCCTGCTACAGTACCCACAACCCAAACTCAGCCTGCTACAGTAGCCACACCCCAAACTCAACCTGCTACAGTAGCCACACCCCAAACTCAGCCTGCTACAGTAGCCACAGCCCAAACTCAGCCTGTTACAGTAGCCACAACCCAAACTCAACATTCTACAGAAGCCACACCCTAAACTCAACATTCTAGAGTAACCACGCCCCAAACTCAGCCTGCTACAGTAGCCACAACCCAAACTCAACATTCTACAGAAGCCACACCCTAAACTCAACATTCTAGAGTAACCACGCCTCAAACTCAGCCTGCTACAGTAGCCACAGCCCAAACTCAGCCTGTTACAGTAGCCACAACCCAAACTCAACATTCTACAGAAGCCACACCCTAAACTCAACATTCTAGAGTAACCACGCCTCAAACTCAGCCTGCTACAGTAGCCACAATCCAAACTCAACATTCTACAGAAGCCACACCCCAAACTCAACATTCTACAGTAGCCACACCCCAAACTCAACATTCTACAGTAGCCACACCCCAAACTCAACATTCTACAGAAGCCACACCCCAAACTCAACATTCTACAAAAGCCACACCCCAAACTCAGCCTTCTACAGTAGCCACACCCCAAACTCAACATTCTACAGAAGCCACACCCCAAACTTAACATTTTACAGAAACCACACCCAAACTCAACATTCTACAGAAGCCACACCCCAAACTTAACATTCTACAGAAGCCACACCCCAAACTCAACATTCTACAGAAGCCACACCCCAAACTTAACATTCTACAGAAGCCACACCCCAAACTCAACATTCTACAGAAGCCACACCCCAAACTTAACATTCTACAGAAGCCACACCCCAAACTTAACATTTTACAGAAGCCACACCCAAACTCAGCCTTCTACAGTAACCACACAAAAACCCAGCCTGCTACAGTAACCACACAAAAACCCAGCCTGCTACAGTAACCACACAAAAACCCAGCCTGCTACAGTAACCACACAAAAACCCAGCCTGCTACAGTAACCACACAAAAACCCAGCCTGCTACAGTAACCACACAAAAACCCAGCCTGCTACAGTAACCACACAAAAACTCAGCTTGCTACATGCCTTAGCCTGCCCATGAAATCTGAACTGTTTCCTATATGCAATGTGCACTGATTACAGCACGCTGTATTCAGCAATTCTGCAGTGTTTTAGTACTTGACTCAAGCCCAAGTCCAAGACCATATTTTCAGGAGCGTTTGACTTTGGCCTGGACTCGGACTTGAATGAGCTGGTCTCAACCAGTCTTAGAAAATATGGTCTTGGACTTGAGTCTGTACTCGAGTACTACAGCACTGCAGTTCTGAATGTTTTAAAACAAATAAACGGATAGAAATTGTTTTGTGATCTGTTTTTTCATCTAACTGATCTCAGAATACCTTTAAAAAAAAGATTTCAAATAAACTAAGTATATATTGATGTGTGTGTGTGTCTCAGGTGGTGAGCGCGCTGGACTCGAGCCCGACGGCTCGACGCACTCAGCTGCAGCACAAGTTTGAGCAGGTCATTGCACTGGTGGAAGACAACATCTATGAGTGCAGCAGTGAGGCCTGAGCCCACATTCATTCCCCTGACCGCTGCCTCAAAGAACAGAAGCCCTGACGTCCATATCTGATCAAAACTGTCCCACATTTACTGAACCAATGAGGATAATCAAGTGAAGTAGTGAGGGGGAAACGCCCATGTTTCACCGCTTGTTCTTGCTATGATGAGTTTATTGATTTTCTATTGCTATAGTATTCAATTATTGACTTTGAATTAGGAGTTTGTTTAATTAATTGTGGACTCCAGGGTCCTGGGGCCCTGCAGTCATGTGACGCACTGACCCCACACTTGGGGAGAGCCAATTATGCACTGGATTATACAAGACCTTCTCCATAGCAATATTTATAGCTGTATGATAATTTCATACTGTTATTTGAATAACGTTTCTGATGGGATATTTGTGCCTGCACTGTTCAATGGCAGTCCGTTTTAAACCCACGATGCCTTGGACTACAAGTTACTATATGATTAACAAAATAGGCTTATTTGTATTAATTATTATTATTTGAAGGGTTTGGGTCTTTCTTGAATGGGTCCAAACCAATGTGTGTGCATAATTTTTGTAGATATTCTGCTGGAATTGTTTACTTTTTTGGGGAGAAAGAGGGACATTTTATCAATAAAGACAAACTTTACTAAAACATTGTGTAACAATCCCAGTTTTCTTTGTCATGGTTTTTAGTAAACATTTTTGGTTTTACATGAACTTTTATTTCTGCTTTGCCCCTATATTTTGTAATCTGCAGACAATGTCATGTCTTTACGCATTTACATATTCTTCCACAGATGTCATTTACATCTAAACGTTCAGAGATCTGTTTCGCTGGGTGTGTGGTGAATCTCCTGAGGTCTCGTCTGGCTCCAGCACTCAATCTCATCAACATCAAACTTTATAAAGAAACCGCACATGGACTCAGAACTTAAGCCTATAAAAGGATAACTGGTCAAAATCAGAACATGACTTTACAAAATCATAACTGATCATAGCTAAATACTCATCTAACAGCTGGATTATCAGCCAAAACTATTGGAACAGCTGTTGAGATAAATACATGGGAATGCCATCAAGTTACTAAACACATTGCAAGTATTTTCCATGTAAATACACAATCACATGCAGCAACATACAGCAGTATTATAGGGATCTGATTGGCCAGTTTTTACAAAACGTGTAAGACTCCAGGGCAGAAATAAGTGAAGTAGTAGATGTAGTTGCAGACGGGATGATGTGGAGTGACATATTTGGCCTGTAGGAGGCTGCTGGGTGCATTTGTCAAGTTGTCGGTCAGGCGGGAGCCACCTGACTGGACGAGACCACCGAGGACTGAGTCTTACTGGAGGCCGTCATGCTGGTCTCCTCCTCACCAAACGGGTTCTTTCCACAGCAGACCGTAGTGAGCATGCAGTTCCTGAACTGGATCAATGTAAACACATCCAGGATTATGGCAAACAAACTTTCACGAGACACTCATCATGAAGTAGTTAACATGTCACTTTGGTTAAATGCTTGACGTGAGCAGAGCTTGTAGCTTTTATATATATATAAATATACATATATATACAGCAGATTTCAGCTGCCTGTTGTAGCTACTCTGTCAATTAAAATTGTAAATAATGAAGCTACAGCTTATGAAGTTGAACCGTTCTGTGTATTAGCCATTAGCCTGCAAGCTTATTAGATGTTATGAGGTTTGATCATTTGGTAAGAACATGCAATAAAAATGTTGAGATCCACACTACAACTTGTGACAGCCACAGCTGTAATTTTTCATCAATTAGATTTAAAGAAACGATATTAGTTAAGCCTGTTACTGTTAGTATGCTGAAACTGTGACAGGCATGTAGTTTGTAATTTGGTGGATAGCACTGTGGTGTCTGCTCTTCTCTTCAGTGTTTTTCATAATGTACAGCTGTCTAACCGTTTGAGATGCTTGAGCTCCTCCATAATGTTTTAAAACAGATTATACAATAGTTAATGATAATTTGATGATCTGAGCAGTATTTCACGGTGATATACAGCCACGTGACTTCCTGTTATGAGTGAGTCATTGAATTATTCACTCAACCATTTATTCAAAAACACTGATTCATTCAGGAATGAATGAAAGAGCACTTCTGTGTGTTCCTGCAGTGTCTTTCTTTAGAACTGTTTTTACATTTACGTAATATTGTAGTAGTATACTTAGTATGTAGTACATGATTTAGAACGGTCTCACCTGTCTGTTGAGAATGATGTAGATGACCGGGTTGTAAAGCGCTGCACTCTTAGCAAAGAAAGCAGGTATGGTCATGACTATAGGACCAAACTCCGCCCCCTGATTACCAAAGATGTACCAGGCCACGCTGGCATACGGCACCCAGCACACTAAGAACGAGATCACCATGACAACCACCATACGTGTCACTTCCCGTTCGGCCCTCTGGGTCGTCTCTGATTCCTGCTGCTGAGCAGCGGCCTAACGACAGAAAACAAATGACAGAAAACAATGATCTGTGGGGTGTTTGTGGTCCTGGATGCTGATTGGTCCAGTGGTCCAGCTGTGTCAATAATAAACGATATGGTTATGATGTGAAACACCTGCTCATCACTGCACAACACCAATACAGGTCAACTATTAACCTCATGTCAGGAAGTAGATCTCGTGTCCTTTGTGTAGCAACTGCTTTAAAAAAGCACTCTAAGTCTGTGCTTGTTTGTTACATATGAATCGTTCATTTAAAGTGATAGTTCACCCAAAAAGGAAAATTATGCATTTTTTTGTCCATACAATGTAAGTCAGTGCTAACCAAAACTGTTTGGTTACCAACAGTCTTCACAATATCTTCTGTGTTCTACAGAACAAAGAAATACATGTTTGTGTGTGTCTTACCGCACGGACAGTGCAGAGAAGGCGACTGTAGCAGAAGAAGATGATGAGCAGTGGGATGGAGAAGTGCAGGATGAACATGTAGATAACAAACGAGGTGTTGTTGATCTCAGGTTTGGGAGTGTAGTAATCTATTCCACAGGAGCACTGCATTCCCTCTGGAATATACCTGCACACAGTCACATGACCAACAAACCTCTAGTCAGGACCTCAGTATGCTCATTAGTGCACTGTCCCAGCTTCACATTTCACTGTTGTGGGGAATTTAGTTGACAAACGAATGGATAAAGCTCTGTCTTTTGTGGAAGACTGTGATGGAGTACCTGGACCAGCCCAGCAGGGGCGGCATGCAGCAGGTGAGGGCCATGACCCAGGTGAAGCCCACTCCCACGATGGCGTGCTTCTCTCCGAAACGAAACGTTGTCATCGGCTTACACACCACAATATAGCGCTCGACAGCCAAAACCACCAGAGACCACAGCGCGATCTCACCTGACAAACATAGAGAAGCCATCGATCACTTCAGCTCCGAACTTATAGTCTCCTCATAGTCCACGTTAGAGATGAGAGATAGGATAGTTTATTTCAGAATCCTCAGTGGTTCTGGTTTCAGTGCTTTGTTGTAGTGATAAACCTGTTGCAGTCAGAATGCAGAATTACTATAAACTGATGCGTATCACTGTCATAATATTCGCCTTAATACTCTGTCACCTTTGTTCTGAATGCTAGGTAACTCTATCATACAGACAGTGGCAAAAAAAAAAATCCATGTTATGTTGGATAATGGAGTAAGAAACCTTGGGAGAAACCAGGCAACAGCATCAGTTCCCTTTCAAGTGGAACTCGCACTGTCTGAGAAGACGCTATGGAGAATTCCTCCAGCATGACCGTGTCTGAAGCACGTGTTTAAAAGCGACAATGCCATTGGACGATGACAGTCTGTGACATCACTACTGGTGTGACCACCAGTATAAGGAGGACGCCTGTAGTGTTCATTATCAATGTCTTTGTCGTCAGAATCCGTTTGTTTGTGTATGTGTGAAGGTGACAACTGTGGAGAAAGACCCAGCCCAGCAGTTCAGGAAGTATGTGCCTCTGTATCAGCCATACTGACACCTGAGGACACACACAACTTGTGCATTAAGTTCTTGGGTGAGGAGCATGCACATTCTGGCCTTGAGGGGACTGAATGCACTCTTTGTGAGACACTATTTGTGTTGTATTCATAAGTCTGACTGAATGAGACGGGTAAGAAAGTTTTACTTCTTTGTTCTCATCTGAGGGATAGTAGTTAGCGTTTTCACAGTGTGTTCGGCTATCGAGGGAGTTGAAGGCACTCACACTGGTGACTGTTCACATGCACACCGCAGTTCGGTCCCGCAGTCATCAAAGAAATATAAGTAGCGGCAGACAGTCTGGCGGGATTTCTTTTCCTTTCAGACCCCATCTATTACTCCCATTTTAATGGTTTAAAATGTGAGACCTAATTCTGAGGAATTGGATGCAGTGCTTGAAACTGTAGGTGCAAGAACAATCCTAGTCATACACAAGTTAAGGATGTCACCAACTAAGATGGTGTCCCTCCTCGTATTTTATCAGGCTAGTCGACTCTCCGAGGTTTAGCTGCCTCCCCCCAGATGTTGGGGTCTATTAGGCAGGTGGCTCCCTTTCTCGCCAAGTCTAGACAGTGACATCAAGTGTGAGGGGCTCCCTGTGAGCCTCCTTGTTAAGACCGTTAAGTCCTTATTTGTCTCAGCATGGCATAGTGGGCATTTGTTCCCCGTAGCGTCTTCTCAGAAGCAGTGCGAGTTCCACTTGAAAGGGAACGTCTCGGGTTACGCATGTAATCATGGTTCCCTGAGAGGGGAACGAGACACTGCATCTCATTTGCCATGCCTAAGGCTTGCCTGTTTATGTCTCATTCAGATGAAGAAGTTGATGACATGTACTACAGGCGTCCTCTTATACTGGCGGTCACAATGACTTTAAAATCAGCATATGTTGAAGACAGTACAGCAATTACTACCTAGATGTATAATTAGTTTTTGCATTATAGTAATGAGACTAGAGAGTGAAATGTGGTCAGTGGTCTTGATAATATTATCACAATGTAAATTCTAAAAGAAAACAACTATATATACATATTTAACATTTTAAGGAATATAACTAAAAAAATCTTACTTAAAATCTGTATTACTGTACGTTTTACTGTAATACATTAAAACACCTATTATAGATATGAGAATAGTGAGAATTACAATAAATAAATAAAACAACTTAAAGATAAAACATTAAGATTTGCATGAAAAATGTGAAACAAAATTTCATGAAGACAAAATAGCTAAATTTTTACAAGTGAAATGTGATCCTGACATCACCCAAATTTGACACCAGTCTTTATTACCACAGCAATACCCACACTGTGCTTCTGATTGCTATCTGATGAATATCTCAGGAGTGTTTGTCTGCAGAGATGAAGCACTCACCACCCAGCGTGGCAAAGAAGCCTTCGATGTTGCAGCCGGTGACCCCCAGGACGAAGTATCCATGCAGGGCGGTGTAGAGGGTGACGGTGAAGCCTCCCACCACCATGAACAGGTCAGCCACAGCCAGATTGAGCAGGATGTAGTTGAGCGGCGTGCGCAGCTTCTTGTGCTGCACGGTGACGTAGAGCGTGAGGAAGTTGACGGGGAATGCAGTGATGATGAGGAAAAGCATGTACGCCGCCAGGAGCGAGTACTTCCATGGCTCTGCTAGGTAGTACTGCGGCTCCTCAAACGGGCTGCGCACCAAACCCGTCTTGTTGGACATGGGCACGTAGAAGTTCGGTCCTTCCGTTCCATTCATGTTTGGTTCACTGGTCAAGGGTCACAGTGGAGAAAGTAGACCGACGGGCAAATGAGAGTGAACCTTCTTCTCAGCAGAAAGCGACTGAAGTCCCTGAGAGCGAGATCTGCTCCGCGGGACGCGAGCGCCTCTCTTATATGCCCCCCATGTACCCAGATTAAGCACAGATGAGAGATTACAGTGAGGTGCTGCAATTTGGAGGAATGGAGTTACAGGCAGATTGGGGTCAGAGAGGCCTGATAATCCACAAGGTTAAATGGCCGTAAGACAACAGCAACAGCCCCCATTACTTTAAATAAATGAGTATGTCTCCATAAGGGCCAATTCACAAACTCCAACAAAAACCATAAGCGCAGTCATTGGGTTTTATTGGGTCTGTGTTTTGATTCCCAACATTTGAAATCCAACTGCGTGTTTGTTGTTTCATGGGTCTTTATCCACTACTAGACCTCAGAAAGCTGCTCTGATGAAGCCCAGCCACACACGCTTCAACTTTATAACACATGATTACTGACACAATGACAAAAACAATGAGTACCGCTGAAATAATGCTGCATGGACATAAGCAGGGAGGGACTGAGAGTTCATTTATTAACCGTCAAACAGGAATGAATCAGAGCGAGAACAAGCTGTTAAAACTGCACTGCTAATTCCTGCTCATGTTTGTGCTGTTGGTTTCCCACTGATGATGGCGGAAACTGGCTCTTCTAAGTTAAATTGACATTATTAAAGACTAACATGATGGAAAATGACATTGAGTACAGAAAAAAAAACTATAAAGTGATTCTGTAATCAAACAATATTCCAAAGAAAACATTACAAACAAGAATTTCTTAATTATTTAATGGGGACATGGCAAAAATATTTCCTCAGACGCACTCAGAAGTAGTGAAATTATACAAAACATACTCGTATAGTTCACTTAATTGTGAAAACTAGTATGATTTCCATCTTCTAAAAATAATAAATGAAGACACTGATCATGGGTACATTGTCCGAGTGCTGCAGAGACGTGCAGTGAATTAGAGACACTGAAACGACCAACAACACAATAACATGCAGATGACACTTCACTGTGTGCTTTTGGGCCTTTTCCTTCTCATTCTTATTTGTGTGTAAATGTATGTCTGTATTTTAATGTTACCAACGTGTTTACAATGTTATTTTTATTCTTTTTTTGTCATGCCAATAAAGCCTTTTGAATCTGAATGTCTGTGTGAGATGGACTAGCCATTCGTCCAGACGCTTGGGCTGAGCCACTTTACAGAGGGCAAGCAGTGCGGAGGATGGATGGCTGGATGGATGATGGGAATATGAAAATGAGAAACTGGTATTGAGAGTGATGGTCATTCCTGAATGTGGATACTCTGTGGTGCTTTCGGTTCACATAAGTTACAAAGTTTTTTGTCGATGTTTCTAGCATCTCACCAGCTGTGATGTGCTGATGTTCTCATGCAACACCTGAGCTTTACAGCAGCCAGCTTTACAGGCAAAAACCACTCACACATTCTACATGAAGCAATCGATGCAAACACTTCAGCTCTACTGATAAGAAAACATTACAACAATACATATTAGAGACATTAATATTACTCTTTATTTAAATTGCCAGAATTCAAGCAAACATGTTGAAGTGGACAGAGCTGTGTGTGTGTGTGTGTGTGTCTGAGAGAGAGAGAGTGTGTGAATCCAGCAAACATGTTGAAGTGGACAGAGTGTTTGTTTGTGTGTGTGTGTGTGTGTGTGTGTGTGTGTGTGTGTGTGTGCGAGTGTGTGTGTGTGTGTGTGTGTGTGAATCCAAGCAAACATGTTGAAGTGGACAGAGCTGTGTGTGTGTGTCTGTGAGTGTGAGTGGTGTGGATGTGAATCAGCAGGACATGTTGAAGTGGACAGGAGCTGGTTGTGTGTGTGTGTGTGTGTGTGTGGGTGTTGTGTGTGTGTTGTGTGAGTGTTGTGTGTGAGTATTGTGTGTGTGTGAATCCAAGCAAACATGTT
This sequence comes from Sinocyclocheilus anophthalmus, assembly GCA_018155175.1. Classification (NCBI taxonomy): domain Eukaryota; kingdom Metazoa; phylum Chordata; class Actinopteri; order Cypriniformes; family Cyprinidae; genus Sinocyclocheilus; species Sinocyclocheilus anophthalmus. Next base: position 63,524 of record JADLZN010011904.1, on the reverse strand, counting down.
GAAGTGGACAGAGATGTGTGTGTGTGTGTGTGTGTGTGTGTGTGTGTGTGTGTGTGTTGTTGTGTGTGTGGGTGAGAGGAGGAGTGTGTGAATCAAGCAAACAGGTGAAGTGGACAGCCTGGGGTGTGTGTGGGTGGTGTGTGTGTGGGGGTCTGTGAGTGGGGCTGTGTGTGTGTGTGTGTGTGTGGTGAATCAAGCAAAAATGTTGAAGTGGACAGAGCTGAGTGTGTGTGTGTGTGTGTGTGAATCCAAGCAAACATGTTGAAGTGGACAGAGGCTGTGTGTGTGTGTGGGTGGTGTGTGTGTGTGTGTGTGGTGTGTGTGTTGTGTGTGTGTGGAGGGGCGAGTGGTGTGTGTGTGTGTGTGAATCCAAGCCAATAATGTTGAATGGGAACAGAGCGGTTGGTGTGTGTGTGTGTGTGTGTGGTGTGTGTGTGTGGCGAGTGCGAGTGTGTGAATCCAAGCAAACATGTTGAAGTGGACAGAGCTGTGTGAGTGTGTGGTGTGTGTGTGTCTGTGAGTGTGAGTGTGAGAGTGTGTGAATCCAAAGCAAAAAATGTTGAAGTGACAGAGCTGGGGTGCGGTTGTGTGTGTGTGCATCCAAGTAAACTGTTGAAGTGGACAGAGATGCTGTGTGGTGTGTGTGTGTGGGTGGTGGTGCGGAGTGGTGAATCCAAGCAAACATGTTGAAGTGGACAGAGCTGTGTAGTGTGTGTGTGTGTGTGTGTGTGTGTGTGTGTGTGTCTGTGAGTGTGATAAGGCGTATGTATGTCTTCACAAGTACAAATGCTGTAATCAGCTTCGCCGGCTGATCCGGCTGATCCTATCAGAGCGCTGTGCTGAGCTGGCATTTACTGATGCGCTTCTAGCCGCTCAATCATGATCAAACCTCAGTCCTACTGACACACAGGTGAAATGATGGTCTGGATGCTAATCCACGCATACTGCTGTGCTAGCTGGGCTCGTCGATGGGTCTGCGGTAGTATGGACAGCAGTTGTGCTGAAGAATCAGCAGCTCGTAGTCCTCACTGTGAAACATCTGTGAAAACACCACAACAAAATACAGTCAAACATCAGAACAGAGGGCCGACCGCGTGATCGAGCGTGTGTATTCCTGGAAGCAGGAAGGGCACATGGTGATGCTGACGTCTGGCAGCAGAGAGCGGTAGTACTGCCAGCTGAGCGGTCTGGGCCAGTGCTTGATCAGAACATCTCGTCTGGACATGCACCTCAGCACGGCACGATTCACCAGCACCGGCACGAACGCACGGCCACCCTGGCTGTAAACACCAGCACAGCACAATCACACACTATCGAACACAAGCACTCAGTGACCAGGACCTCTCACCTCAAAGCTGAGTTGGCTGTGAAAAGGAGGTGTCTTCCATCGTGGCCTAATGGTTAGAGAGTCGGACTCATAACCCAAAGGTTGTGGGTTCGAGTCTCGTACCGGCAGGGATTGTAGGTGGGTGGGAGTGGATGTACAGCGCTCTCTCCCACCTTCCATACCACGACTGAGGTGCCCTTGAGCAAGAACCGAACCCCAACTGCTCCCCGGGCGACGCAGCAAAAAATGGCTGCCCACTGCACCGGGTATGTGTTTGCGGTGTGTGTGTGTTCACTGCTGTGTATGTGCACTTTGGATGGGTAAATGCAGAGCACTAAGTCCGAGTATGGGTCACCATACTTGGCAACACGTCACTTCACTTCACTCTGAGTCTTCAACACACATCCAAACCTCAGAAACGGGATCGGCCACACTACACACAACAAACATAGCCACACACCACAGTGTGGGCATTGTCAAGTCAACAAAGTCACCTTTAGTATAATAGCCTTTTAAACAATCAAGATTGTGTCAAAGCACTGAACAGCCTTAAGTAGGAAATAGTGCCACTAATGCAAAATATAATAGTAACCCTCAAGTTCAGTTAAAGGCAGTTCAATCATTGAATTCATGATGTCATCATCCAGCTCAGTTCAGTTTTAATAGTATCTGTGCAATCAAGTCAACAATACTGACGGAAACTAAGTGTCCCCAACTAAGCAAGCCAGAGGAGAGGCGACAGCGGCAAGGAACCAAACTCCATCGGTGACAGAATGGAGAAAAACCTTGGGAGAAACCATGCTCAGTCAGGGGGCCAGTTCTCCTCAGGCGAGACAAAACCAGCAGTTCAGTTCCAGACTGCAGCAAAGTCAGATTGTGCATAGGACTAATCTGGTTCCTGTGGTCTTGTCCCGACGGCCGTCTAGGAGACAAGGTCTTCACAGGGATCTGTATCTGGGGCTCATCTAGTTGTCATGGTCTCCGCTGACATTCAGGGCAGTATAGGTCATCTCTAGGTGCTGATCCACCATATGGTCTGAATACGTACTGGATCCGGGAGACTGCAGTGACCATTACGGATCCCTGGATACACGACACCGATGAGACCCCCATGCGTGGATACAGGTGACCCCCCCCCCTCGGAATAAGAATGAAACAGACTAATATTAACATATATGCCATTCTTCTTACAATGTAGCAAGTACAACGGGTGTTATGAGAAGTGTTCCCGGTTCCGGCTGTTGACCTAATTAATGCAGCCTAAAAATCTTTAACGGATTTGAATATTAGAAACATATTAGTGTGTTATGTGTAAGCCAGGTTAAAGAGATGGGTCTTAATCTAGATTTAAACTGACAGACTATGTCTGCCTTCCAAACAACGCTAGGTAGATTGTTCCAGAGTTTGAGCGCTAAATGGTAAGTCAGGGTTTATTGGACAGCGCTTTTCCCAAACATCATTGCAATAAGCAACTTTACGCAAATTAGTTTATACAAGTATTTAGGGAGTTTACAGTGGTGACTGTCAGTTAATGTACAAATGGCAGAAATGTACAAAAAAATCAATTTAAGACGTAATAAAACAGACGATGAAAAATATTAACAGCAATTATTATATGATGCATTCAAAATTATAGCAAAATGTGGTAGTTCTGTATGTTGTTTCAGGGTTGGCATCATCTGAGGTCCTCTGAGGGGTTGGATCATCTCTTCTCAGGACATGCACCTCAGCACACACACACACACACACACACAACACACACAGACACACACACACACAAAAACACAGGTTGGTTTTGATGGTTCTGGGGAAACTCTCCATAGGCGTAATGGTTTTATACTGTACAAACTGTATTTTCTATCGCCATACATCAACCCTACACCTAAACCTACCCCCCACAGGAAACTTTCTGCATTTTTAGATTTCCAAAAAAATTCATTCTGAATTATTTATAAGCCTTTTGAATTACGGGGACACTGAAAATGTCATCATAAATCACCTTCTCGTTGTAATACCTATGTCATACCCATGTTATTATACAAATTTGTGTCCTCATAAACCACATAAACATGCACACACACACGCACGCACACACACACACACAGAGAGTCAGGACCTCGGTTTAACGTCTCATCCGAAGGACGGTGCATTTTGACAGCATAGTATCCCCATCACTATATTGGGACGCTAGGACACACCCAGAGCACAGGGTGAGTGCCCACTGCTGGCTAACAGCAGCAGCCTAGTTTTCTCCCATCCGGGTACTGACCAGACTCAACCCTGGTTAGATTCAGTGCGTGACCAATCTTGGGCTGCAGGGTGATATGGCTACCAATGAAACACACGTTCACACAGCGATGGGAAGCACATGTGAACTCAAACACTGATTGGTTGAAATTTATGAGGCATTAGATACTGCCAATGCCAAGATACTGGCTCCCTGTCTTCATTCTCCAGAAACACACTACTGTGTGTGGCTTATGTATCATATAACACAGTTCTTCAGTTTCTGAGTCTGAAGATGATCTCACCCATTTTTGGTAAAGATTTGACCAACACTGTGGTGAGGTTTGCAAAAAAGATACACAAATAAAAGAAAAGTGTAAAGAAAAGATATGAAGAAAACCTTTCTGCATGACATATAGACAGAATAACTAAGTAGAGTTACATATACCATTAATATCAGCACAGAAACAAAAGCATGCCGACACTGGACTCTGGAGCAGTGGAAACCTGCTCTGTGGAGCGACCAATCACACAGTCTGACGGGGCGATTCTGGGTCTGATGGATGCCAAGAGAACGTTACCTTGGGAGAACAGCCTTTTCTATTCCAGCATGACTGAGCCTCAGTGCACTGAAGTCCATAAAGGCATTGGACTGGTTGGATGAGTCTGTCGTGGAAGAACTCGACTGGCCCGCAGACATCAATTACATCCAACACCTTTTGGATGAACTCTAACGAAGATTGTGAACAAGGCCTTCTCGTCCAACATCAGTGCCTGACCTCACAAATGCTCTACTGGATAAACGCACAAGAATTCCCACAGAAACACTCCAAAATATTGTGGAAAGCCTCCCCAGAAGAGTGGAAGCTGTTATAGCTGCAAAGGGGAACCATCTCCATATTAATGTCTATGTATTTAGAATGCAATGTCATTAAAGTCCCTGCTGATGTAATGGACAGGAGTCCCTGTAGTTTTGTCCAGATAGAGCAGATCAACATGCTGCAAAGATACTTCACCACTTCAGGATCGACATCCTCGGCCTGATTTGTTGATGCATTACATGGTAATGGTATTGAGTGCCAAAAAGCTTTACCTAAATGTTAATCTGCATGGGCTGAGGATGATCTGAAAAAAGCTGTAGAATGAATCTGAAAGAAACCAGCAGGTGTGTAGAACATGACATTTGAACACACCCTGAAAGCTAGAATACCCTACACCATTGTTGCACCGATTTTTCCCAAATTTTACAGTCTGGAGAATTCGGCGAACGTTGCCAAAGTTCAGAGCCAGTCTGCAGATTAGAGTTGACAGATTTCACAGAAAATCGTTTAGTGTATGATGGTCACAGATTCTGATTTTTTTAGCTTCAGACTTTGATTCCATCCAGTCGGAGGAGATCACACATGTTTGATATTTTGAGCCGATTTTAGAATACATGTTGTTTTCATTTGTCATGCATCTCCTAGCAACAAGGCACACATCTGAAAGACTTTAAAGTCTGGTAGTGTGTGATCCTCAGTCATTCAGTGTATGATGGCCAGTTTTTCCCAGGGATGCGAACTCATCGTGGGTGAAAAATAAAACCCTATATTTTTTAAACACTTATAATAATTTAAAGCCTTTATTATTATTTTCTAACTCTGCCAAAATTCACGTTAAATGTTCACTTTCATTCATAAAGAAGACGGGGAAAAAATTGTCTCCTGGTGGAAAACTTACCATTATATCCAGTAGATGGCAGCAGAGGATCACCCAGTTGCCATTTCAGCTCCCTAGTTGTTGCTGCTGTAGTTTTGTTACTCTGAATTTACTCTGCATCACTTAAAGCACAGCTCTGGTTTGACATCGGCTTGTCAGATAGTTTGTTCCATCCATTTGTAACGCTTTTCGTGGCGCGAGTGCAACCCTCCCTCTCAAACAGTGAATAACAGAAATGAGCGAGAAGGGAGTGCACTGTTTCAGATTTGGACCAGTGACCAGAAGATTAGACTCGCTCAAGAGACAGTGTCAACAAGGAGAAAGGCAATGGCGACAACACTGGCTGCGTTAGAAACAGGTAAGATGTATATGGGGGGAAAAAAAATAATGAATACAAATAAAATAAAGCATTGAAATTTAAAACAACATCACAACATGACACAAAAGAAATGGCAGAAATCAAAAATAAAGACTTGTTCCAAACAAATTTAATTTTACCTTATTGTGACTGCTTATATATTTTTAAATTTCCTATTTAGTTTGTGACTATTATTGATTGTTTACCTATTTAGATTCAAGCTAGTAAAGTTAATTGACCCTTACTTGACCAATGTGTATAACATTTATTTTCATCTATTTATTCAATTTGCTTCTAATTGGTTTAGTTGATGTAAGAATAATTTTGAATTTGAATATAATTCTTCCAAATTATAACCCTTTGAAACACCTTTCACCTTGGTTTTCAGAAAAAATAATATATATATTATTCTATATATATTAATCTATATATATATATATAACCCAATAATTCGATGAAAATACAGTAGAATTTAAAAGGGAAAAAAACAACAATAGAAAAATGAAAATCACAACAAATCAAATTAACTGCTCTCAATAGCAGACTCGATGTGAATTAGGATTCCACTAAATCTCAGTTCCAGTTCACTGCTGCTTACACGAGATCCTTCTTCCGCAATAGAATTTCTGAGCAACGTTCAGTCAGAAAGGGAGGAAAACATACACCCAATCCTACCACTCGGTTGATTCCTTGATCCACAAAGCTCGGTCCTTATATGGGCATGGCTCGCCAGTTCCTGCATGCAATGATGGCTGTAACGCCAAGCAGGGACAGTTCAAGTTCAAAATCTTCCTCAGAAATCGGTTAATGTCCAGGAAACGTGCAGCATCTGACTCAGGAAATGATGAAAATAGAAAGAAAACAAGAAAGGACAGAAAAAAGGGGAAAAAGAAAAGATCCAGCCTTGCAAAAGACAAAGCCAAAAAAATACAATTAGACATTCCTTTCAAAAATATACATCTTATGATGTATAAAAATATACATCCTAATATACAGCAGTTAATCCGCAAATAAACATTCAACATTTAACTTAATTTTCATCTAACATGAACACATTGAATTTGCATATATGTGCAAAGAGCATCTTTTAAATGACGCGCTTAGGCCTCATCTGCCCGCATGACCTGAGACACACAATCAGCCGTTAGCTCATAGCTCGAATACACGACAAAACCATCAAAATAACATTTATAAACTGCTCAAAGTAACTTTTAACTACGGAACATTAGTTAGTTAGCACATTCACACAATATTCTTCTCATTTTAAACCAGAAGATAAACGTTTATACGTCTTTTACATACAACTGAATATAATACAACAGCAGTTAACGGTTAAACACCATTTATCAAACATTTACACAAAGTAATTGAGGAGTTATTCACTTCACTTATCAAGAGAATTCGATTTTTTTTCCCAGTTATGAGATTTCCAGAAAGGCAAACTTCAACTTCAGGCCTGAATCTTCCCCGTAGCATTCACGCTAGAATTCACCCGTGGTCACTGACTAATGACGTTCAATCCACACTTTTATCTCAAAATCTTATTTATCATGTATTTATCTGATACAACTGTTAGTTTGTTCGTTCAAATTCTATTTTTTTCTCTTCTTTTTCAGGATGCATCAGCGGCTTCTCCCTCGGACAAAAACCGTTGCATCATCTCTGTCCCGGCTCCACCCGTTAGGGCGGGGCTAACTTTCCACTTGTCTAATTGGACCAATCTTCATCTTATTAAATTAAATAACTTTTCTAAATGAGTTTTAATTTAATTTTATACACTTCCTTTTTCTCTCTTTACAAATATTAACAAAATGGAATACTGTTTTGCACAATCATGAATGTTGTAGTTTTTTTTCCAGCAACAGGTTTTCTAGTAATCTGGGTTACACATTGCTAGATTTATCGCCATCAATCGCAGATCAGTTTGGCGTGAAAGTTCAGAAACTGAAGCTGGAGAACTAATAGAACGTGATGACACAGAAGAACTCATCCACAATATCCACACTGACCGCCACAAATATCCACCGCCCCCTGCCATCAGCTCCCGCGTCTCACACACGAGCACGACTTTAGCACTAGATTTAGCAACTTTCAGACCCTTTTATCAGATTTTTTTCATAGAACATTCATACTGACAAACCTAGCGACTTTTCTGGATAAACCTTAGCTATGGTTCAGTTGGAGGATTTCGCCAGTGCTGTCCCACGAGCGCGAGGTCTGGCTTTCCCGGAGAAGTGTCACCTCTCTCGGCGTCTGTTCTGTGCAGTGTGCGGCAGAGAAGCACCGCAGCCGACTTCTCAATAAATGAGTACAAAACAGCGTTTCCTAGCACCTGTCGCTTACTGATTGTTTGGAATTATAAATATGAGCATAGTTCGTCTGTTAATATCACATGCACTTTTTTGTTTGTTGTTTTTAGTTTGTTACTCAGACGCGTGCTGCATGAGACAAAAAAGTAATCTAGCCAAAACAACCGCATAGCCGCTCTTTAGTGTAGATGCATGCTGATTTTATCAGACAATGCTGCGATTATAAATGAGTGACTCCTGGTTAACATGTATTAAAAGGGGTCGTGTTTAGTCACTATTTAGTGTGGTATTTTTTGACAATATTCACTCATCATGACAGTAAAATAGGGCATTCTAAGTCAATATATGCAGTATTTCCTCTCAATCAGTAGTAAAAATATTGGTTACACCGTCATGTACCGTGAAACCGGTATAATTTTGAAAAATACCGTAATATACATTTTTGGTCATACCGCCCAGCTCTAGTGGATTCTGACTAACCTACAGTCAAGTCACCTTTATTTATGTAGCGCTTTTAACAATACAGATTGTGTCAAAGCAACTGTACAGCATTAATTAGGAAAATGATAATAGTAAAAAACACACAATTTTCAGTTAAAGGCAGTTTATCATTGAATTCAGTGATGTCATCATCCAGCTCAGTTCAGTTTACATAGTATCTGGTATAGTTATCATAGTATCATAGTATAAGTGTCTCCAACTAAGCAAGCCAGAGGCGACAGCGGCAAGGAACCAAAACTCCATCGGTGACAGAATGGAGAAAAAACCTTGGGAGAAAACAGGCTCAGTCGGGGGGCCAGTTCTCCACTGACCAGACGAAACCAGCAGTTCAAATCCAGGCTGCAGCAAAGCCACATTGTGTTGCAGAGACTTCCCTCGGTTCCTGTGGGTCCTTACCCACACACACACACACCCACACCACACACACACACACACACACACACACACACACACACACACACTTATTTTGGTTCCATGTTTTATGGGTTCATTCAATAGACATATGGTTTTTACTGTACAAACTGTGTTTTCTATCCTCTTACTCTAACCCTACCCCTCACACAAAACTACAGGCATTTTTACATTCTCAAAACACTTAATTCTGTGTGATTTATAAGCTTGTTTCCTCATGGGGACCAAAAAATGGTATTACTATCCTTGTGGGGATGTTTGGTCCTCATAACATAGTGAATACCAGTACCACACATTAAACACACATACTGCCGTCATCATGATCTTATCAAAACCACCTAAATTCAACTCATATGGCAAAAAATAAATAAATAAATAAAATGAATGTTTATATCTATATATATTATGGGTGTGACGGTTCGGTACGTTTTCGAAAAGGGGGGGGGGAATTGTTTACATCGCAATGTTGGAAATATTTCTGTTTTAAACCATGAAGGCGAGCCAATGGATATCACATAAGCAATGTGCAAATTTCGTGCAAGAGTTTTGCCGGTGAGCGTCTTAATCTCAGTCAATTCACTATAGAGAAAGTAAAAACGGAATGATGGAGCTTTCGTCATCTGACGCCGCATATTCTTTCATAGACGACGAGAGACAAACCTACTTCAACATATGCTGATAACGGTATACCGTTTTCATTTATTCCCTTAATATTTCTCTTGTGGCCTGTACATAGTGAAAAAAAAGACAAGAAACGTATTTTGTGTTAAACAAGTTGTTTTTGAAAGTTGGTGCTTGAAATAGGCTAAAGCTTTTTATTTATTGATTTTAACTGATGACTGCTGAGTTAATATTTTAATTATAGGCCTATAATTCATTGTATAGACCTGTTTTAAAAGACATATTTTTAACATTTTAATCAATGAGTAAATAGCCTAATGTTTTGTTATCCTAGTCAGTTATGCGGTAACTAATATTGCGGGGTAAATTAATTGTAATTTTAATTTAATAATAAAAGTAACTTCATAATAATAATAATAGTCCTAATAAAAATGAGAATGTAACATGCCTACATTGATTGGAAATGCCAAATCCTCTTAATATTGCCAATAATTGTTTATTTTGACAATATCTCTGCTGTCATCGATACAAGATCATCGTCTTTCGACGCACCCCAGCAAGAGGAGGTTATCGCGGGGCAGACAGAACGCTGTCTGTTACGTCGTTTGGGCTGCCTTGTTGAGCGCAGTGGTACTGAGAACATTATATTTCAACCACTTAAAGCTCTTTTAGTTTCCATATGTAATAGGATTAGTCCAATGAATCGTTCGGTTTGTAATGCGTACTGAATGGTATAGCACAGTTAGAACAAGTGCCCGGCGAGGGAGAGGGGGCCCGGAATGTGATTTTTACTGAGGAGGACATCCCCACTCTGCAGAACACGATCACGGAGGAGCCCAGAGTCAATATGCTGTTCAGGGGCCAGAAACCATAGCGGCGCCCCTGTATACAGGTGCATCTCAATAAATTAGAATGTCATGGAAAAGTTCATTTATTTCAGTAATTCAACTCAAATTGTGAAACTCGTGTATTAAATAAATCAATGCACACAGACTGAAGTAGTTTTTGGTTCTTTTAATTGTGGTGATTTTGGCTCACATTTAACACAAACCCACCAATTCACTATCTCAACACATTAGAATACTTCATAAGACCAATTAAAAAAAAAACATTTTTAGTGAATTGTTGGCCTTCTGGAAAGTATGTTCATTTACTGTACATGTACTCAATACTTGGTAGGGGCTCCTTTTGCTTTAATTACTGCCTCAATTCGGCGTGGCATGGAGGTGATCAGTTTGTGGCACTGCTGAGGTGGTATCTGTCATGAATTCGGTTCATGGACTTCCGTCCAATTACCACCAGAGGTCACTCTTCCATTATATTGACTCTGGTGGGGTGCAAACACAAACTGTTGCCTAACATCCCGTACTACATTTCCCTATCATTCTTCACAATTTGGCCACTGCCGCTGATGGCACTCATTGCCCCCGCAACCCAGCTGTTTCTAATCACCTCACTCACTGTATAACACCCACTCAAACTGCCATTCTGTGCTGAGTATTGTTTAGCCCGTATCCCGTTCCTAGTCTCTGTGTTTTCCTTGGTTTGCCTTGCCTGTTTTTGTGGTTTCTGATCTTTGCCTGTTTTCCTTGATTTTTCCCTCTCGTCTCGCCCCTTTGATTCTGTCTGCTGCTCGGTGACCTACGCTAGCCCTAGGACTATTCTTTACGGTTTTGCCCGCCAAATACCTGTTTGCCATTGTTCGACCCAGCCTGTTATACCACGTCTCTTTAAATAAAACTTGCAGATGGATCCACACGTCTCACATCTTGTCAGCCCCATTACAGAATACTCAGCCAAACAAGGATCCAGCAGCTTTTCCAGTGGACTCTGGCCAGGTATAGACCCAGTCACCCATCTACTACCTCTTCGGCAAGGAGGCCTTTTCATTGAGAGTATGTTCACCGGTCGTTTACGATCTTACATGTTCCACTTATGATGACATTTTATTTAAAGTCTTGTTCCGTTTTGGACTCAATGAACTCACGAAATCTTGGTTACCTGGAGAGGAACTTAACTGTAGTTTAAGGGACCTGATGCTTATGCTTTGTCTGTTGGCTCTTTGTTTACTGTTGGTGTCGCGGAGGAAGAACGCGACACCGTGTCTGTGACTGAAGTGGCGGCTGTACCAGAGCACGCTCACAAGATGGCGCGACAGTGGATCCTGATCGCAAAATGGCGACACACGGACGCCGGTCAAGTCACAGCTGATCGTCTTGAGTCCGGTCAGGTTCCAGTTCATTATCTTGAGTCAAGTTTAGTCACGGCTGATATTCATGAGTCAAGTCAAGTCACAACTAATCTACATGAGTCAAGTCAAGTCGCAGTTGAACGTCATGAGTCAAGTCTAGTCACAGTTCTTCCTCAGTCAAGTCTAGTCACCGCTGATCTTCCGGAGTCAAATCTAGTCACAGCTGATCTTCACGAGTCAAATCAAGTCACAGTTGATCGTCATGGGTCAAGTCAAGTCACAGCTAATCTTCCTGAGTCAAGTCAAGTCACAGCTAATCTTCCTGAGTCAAGTCAAGTCACAGCTAATCTTCCTGAGTCTAGTCAAGTCACAGCTGATATTCATGAGTCGAGTCGAGTCACAGTTGATCTTCCTGAGTCGAGTCAAGTCACAGCTAATCTTCTAGAGTCTAGTTCTAGGCACTGTTTGATCGTCATGAGTCATCGGATGCACATTTTATATCCTGAGGTCTGGTCAGTCACAGACTATATTCATAGTCTAGTCATGTCACAGCTGATCAATCCTGAGCCTGTCCCGTCACCGCGATCTCAAGTCTCAGCTGTCCGTCCAGAGTCTCGTCACGTCTCAACTGTTCGTCCAGAGAAAATCCCTTCACGCCTCAGTTAATTCAGTGGGGAGAGCCCAGAATCACGTGTCAAGCAGCAGCTGATCATCCAAGTCAGTCACGTCCTGGTGCTGTCACACCAGTTCTCAAGGTCATCTTGGTATCCCAGTCTGGTGTCCAGTGTGTGGGATGCACCGCTGGTGTCTGCACGCACCGCTGGTATCCCCAAACCCACTCACTCTAACCCTTCTGTTCATTAACTAATTCCCCTGTCTGAAGTGTTTCCCCTGATGGGGATCGCCTTTTGTTGCGTTTGGGTTGCATACACCTCCACAGAACTCCCAGAGGCGGCAGCACCCACTATCAGGTCTGCAGAGTCGGTGGCTGAAGCTACAGTCTCTCCTGAGGTGGTGGTGTTCGCTGCTGTGTTCCCCGAAGCGATGGTGCCCGCTGCAGTTTCTCCAGAGGTGGCGGCGCGTGCTGCAGAACCTTCCGAAGCGGCGGTGCTCGCTTCAGCTCCTTGCGTGGTGGTGGCGCCTAGAAACGCACATTCGACCTGTCATGTCAGGATCGAAGAAACCTTTGCCGAACTCTCCCTGTATCCTGAGGGCACTACTGTAGAACCTCCAGAGGTGGCGGCATCCGCTGCAGAACCTCCAGAGGTGTCAGTAGTACCCACCTGTGAACTTCCTGCTCGTCCTGTTCCGGCCAAAGAGGCCATCTATGAACACTCTGCTCGTCCTGTTCCGGCCAAGGAGGCCGTCTATGAACTCTCTGTCTGTTCTGTTCCGGCCAAGGAGGCCGTCTATGAACTCTCTGCCTGTTCTGTTCCGGCCAAGGAGGCCGTCTATGAACTTCCTGCCTGTCTCGTTCCGGCCAAGGAGGCCGTCAATGAACTCTCTGTCTGTTCTGTTCCGGCCAAGGAGGCCGTCTATGAACTCTCTGCTTGTCCTGTTCCGGCCAAGGAGGCCGTCGATGAACTCTCTGTCTGTTCTGTTCCGGCCAAGGAGGCCGTCTATGAACTCTCTGCTCGTCCTGTTCCGGCCAAGGAGGCCGCCTATGAACTCCCTGCCTATTCTGTTCCGGCCAAGGAGGCCGCCTATGAACTCTCTTGTCTGTCCTGTCACGGCTATGGAGGCCGTCTGGGAATACTCATCCTGTCCTGTCACGGTTATGGAGGCCGTTTGTGAACTTTTGTCTTGTCCCAACCCAGCCAGGGAGGCTGCCCCTGAACGCTCAGTCTTGTCTATCAACCCCAATGTTCTGTCTGTGTTGTCTGTCTCTGCTCTCTCGTTGTTATACAGTCCTCCGCCATGGTCTTCCTGATCGGTGTGGTTCACCAGGGGGTTTCCTGTTCCCTATGCTCCGCCGTGGTGGTCCTCTGCCCCACCGTGGTGGTCTACTGTCTGGTTATGGTGGTCCTCTGCTCCGCCGTGGTGGTCCTCTGCCCCGCCATGGTGGTCTACTGTCTGGCTCCGGTGGTCTTCTTCTCCGCCGTGGGGATCTTCGGTCCCGTTTGCTCTGCTGTGGTGGTCCTCAGCTCCGTTGGCTCTGCCTCAGTCCCTGGTCTCTCAAATCCTTGGACCTGGCCCTCCGTCCCTCCCCCTGTTCCGCCTCCGCTCCACCGCCCACCTGGATCATTTAGTGTTTGGAGCGTCTGGAAGCCGCTTCTTGGGGGGGGCTCTGTCACGAATTCAGTTTATGGACTTCCGTTTATTCACCACCAGATGTCACCCTTTCCATTTCATTGAGTCTCGCACTACACAAACTGTTGCATAGCACCCAGGACTACATATCCCATCATTCTTTGCACAATTTTGCACACTGCACTGATTGCACTCATTGCACACATCTGTTTCTTATCACCTCACTCACTATTTAACACCCACTCAAACTGTCATTCTCTGCTGAGTATTGTTTAGCCGTACCGCTTTCCGAGTTTCCGTGTTTTCCTTGTTTTGCCTTGCTTGTTTTTGCGGTTTCTGATCTTTGCCTGTTTTCTTGGATGTATCCCTTTAGTCTCGCCCTTGTGATCCAGTTCGCCAATCGTTGACCTTCGCTAGCCCTAGGACTATTCTTGTGTATTTGCCCGCCATATACCTGTTTGCCATTGTTTTGACCCTGCCTCTTTACCACGTCTCTTGAATAAAGCCTGCAATGAGCCACAGGTCTCCGCTTGTCACCCCGTTACAGTATGAAGCCCAGGTTTCTTTGACAGTGGCCCTTCAGCTCATCTGCATTTTTTGGTCTCTTGTTTCTCAATTTTCCTCTTGACAATACCCCATAAATTCACTGTGGGGTTCAGGTCAGGCGAGTTTGCAGACCAATCAAGCACAGTAACACCATGGTCATTTAACCAACTTTTGGTTTTGGCAGTGTGGGCAGGTGCCAAATCCTGCTGGAAAATTTAAATCAGCATCTTCAAAAAGCTGGTTATCAGAAGGAAGCATGAAGTGCTCCAAAATTTCTTGGTAAACGGGTGCAGTGACGTTGGTTTTCAAAAAACACATTGGACCAACACCAGCAGATGACATTGCACCCCAAACATCACAGACTGTGGAAACTTAACACTGGACTTCAAGCAACTTGGGCTATGAGCTTCTCCACCCTTCCTCCAGACTCTAAGACCTTGGTTTCCAAATGAAATACAAAACATGCTCTCATCTGAAAAGAGGACTTTGGAATACTGGGCAACAGTCCAGTTCTTTTTCTCCTTAGCCCAGGTAAGACGCCTCTGATGTTGTCTTTGGTTCAGGAGTGGCTTAACAAGAGGAATACGACAACTGTTGCCAAATTCCTTGACACGTCTGTGTGTGGTGGCTCTTGATGCCTTGACCCCAGCCTCAGTCCATTCTTTGTGAAGTTCACAATTCAATTCAAATTCTTGAATCGATTTTGCTTGACAATCCTCATAAGGCTGCGGTTCTCTCGGTTGGTTGTGCATCTTTTTCTTCCACACTTTTTCCTTCCACTCAACTTTCTGTTAACATGCTTGGATACAGCACTCTGTGAACAGCCAGCTTCTTTGGCATTGAATGTTTGTGGCTTACCCTTCTTGTGAAGGGTGTCAATGATTGTCTTCTGGACAACTGTCAGATCAGCATCTTCCCCATGATTGTGTAGCCTAGCGAACCAAACTGAGAGACCATTTTGAAGCTCAGGAACCGTGCAGGTGTTGAGTTTAAGTTAGGCTGATTGGCAGTGTGCACCATATTCTAATTTGTTGAGATAGTGAATTGGTGGGTTTTTGTTAAATGTGAGCCAAAATCATCACAATTAAAGAACCAAAGACTTAAACTACTTCAGTCTGTGTGCATTGAATTTATTTAATACACGAGTTTCACAATTTGAGTTGAATTACTAAATAAATGAACTTTTCCACGACATTCTAATTTATTGAGATGCACCTGTATATATATATATTTATTTATTCCTTTATTTAATGGAGGGGTCTAATGCTCTTTCATGCATTCTGAGTCATTTACACTGTTAAAGAGTTTGATTCTCATGCTAAACATGGCAAAAGTTAAAAAATCGAGTTGGATGTCTGACGACGCATTTCTGTGCCGAATACACTCCTTCAGGGTTCAGATAAGTTTGGGAAAGATTTTTTCGAGTGTGGCCCTGTATAACTGCTCTTCTCCTGGAGGAGCAAACACATCAACCAGCTTCATTCGGCAGCGCTGCACAGAACAATGTCTCCAAAGAAGAGTGTTTTTGGATGTGAGAGAAAGAGAACCTTCTTCAGCTTCCCAAAGAGCCCAGTGTTAATGGAGTTTCTTTTGTGTCTTTTTTATTCAATCAAACATACTGTGTCTGACTGAATATATTTAGCCAATATCTCACCTTATATAATACTTCCAATATCTCCCTTACTGTCTGTAGAGTACACAAATATTTTCACGAAAAATTACTATAATTCACCAAAAGTTTTTTTTATTTTATGTTACAAAGGTTGTAGTATGTTTGTAGCTACAGGACTGACTTACTACAGGTGAGATTTTACCAATATCTCCCTTACTGTACGTACAGTACACAAATACTTTAAGAGAAATTAATTAAAATTGTGTCTTTTATAAATCTGATAAAACTAAAGACTCTTCGGAGATATGAAGGATGCAATGCTACTCTATAGATACTCAAGATTAACATTAGAATAGAACCACAGTACCCTCTGAGTCCTATACAAAAATATAAAAACAACTGTTGTCTGTACTGTGGTGACATATAACTAAATGTAGGCTACTGTAAGACTGGAATATGTGGTTATCTGTTCAAACTGTTCAGTCCACATTTTTTTTTAGAATATGAATTTCCTGTTATTTTAGTATCACTGAGATCATATTAATATTTAGAATTTTATATTTTTTGCCTTCATGTTACGGTAATTTTTTAGTATTTTTTTTTGGTCATTTCATAGTTTTTATTGTTTATTTATAATGTTATAAGTTTTATTTTTTCAGTTTAGTTTTATTATTTCAGTCATCACATTAAACTGAAAACTAAATGAAATTTGAATATGCTGAATTACCGGGTTAGTCACCCAAAAATGAAAATTAGCCCAAAATTACTCACCCTCAAGTCATCCTAGGTGTATATGGCTTTCTTCTTTCAGACGAATCCAGTCGAGTTATATTAAAAATGGTCTTTGAATTTTTCAACTGTTTTAATGGCTACTCACCGGGTGTTGCATGCTTCATTTCAAAAGCAGTAAATAAAAGTGGCCCATCCATAAAAAATTGTCCCTCACACGGCTCCAGGGGGTAACAAAGTCCTTCTGTAGCGAATCCTTGCGGTTTTGTAATAAAAATTCCTATTCATAACGTAATAATCACTTTAATGTAGCTTGCGTTCACTGTTGTACACTGGAAGCCGTTTCCGTTGTAATGACTATGATTCAGGTGCTGCAGCCAGCGCCGCTCAGAAGTGACGAACGCAGAAATGCAGCGGAGAGATCAAAACAAAACAACGGTCACGAATTAGAGTACAAAATGAGAATTTGTAAAGAAGAATGTCAGAGGATTTCGATATAAACCAAGAGGAGACTGGTTTTCCTTTGCTCCTGTAAACAAACGTTGGTTTTCACGAGACTCACCGGCGCATGCGCAACACTGACCTCATACGTCATCCGCCCGGAGCTGCTTTTGTGTACAACAGTGAGCTCAAGCTACATTAAAGTGATTATTACATTTTGAATATGGATATTTTTCTTACAAAAACGCATCGATTCGCTACAGGAGGCCTTTGTCACCCCCCGGAGCCGTGTGAGACAAAATCAAAATGCAAAAGCTTGAACAGCCAAAGACACGCCACATGATTGGTGTTCCAGATTGTTTCAGATTCAAGAGATCATTTGACTGGACAGAAAATCTTTTTTGATTTTAATTGAAACCAGACAAATGTATAAACAAATAGACAGCAAAGGAACGATATTAACAATAAACAAAAGGCAGACATAATCATAAACATGAATATAACCACATAAAATATGTGACAATGGAATCATCTTTTAAATAAAATCAATCCATCAAGTAACAGTATACGGACAATAAACAGACAAATTTGCAGAAGGGGTGAGAGAAAGCTACAGAGCACATGTATACCTGTAATATACATCAGAATGAGTCTTTGCCATCAGCGGGGTGCAGGACTCTGTTGTGGTTGGACAGTGATAAGAAGTTAATCTGTAAACGTACAGGGTCAAAGTCCATTTAGCACTTGTCTGCTTTGTGCTCAGACACACTGTTGTCAGGAGATTGTGGCCTGCACTATATTCATCTGCTTCTTCTTCTTCTTTACCATGCACTCAGGAGGAGACCCAGACCTCCTTTACACTGGAACACAGCAATAGTTGCATCATATCTCCATCAGAAAGAAGCTGCAGCAGCTAACACACCGCACACTGCAATCATTTCATTATCATGTTAGATCATGAAAGAAAACTCTGTAACAGCAAAGGCACGGTTTCTGACTGATGTGATTTTACACTCTAACGCACTCATCCATCCATCCATCCATTCTCCTCGGCACAGTCTTGAAACACTTGGGACAGACGAGCAGTCCATCTTTAGCAGTACAGCATTATTAAACATTGTTCCCTAAATGTGTCATTCATACTCACTGCTATCTACTTCTGAAACAGCAGCTAGAGTGCTGTCTCTGTTAAGGCCACGTGTTTCTGAAAACTAAGCAGATGCATGATCACATTAATAATAATGCCTGCCTGGCTGTGCATCTGAAACAGTGCTGCTTCCAGCTTTCATTCACTAAGCAACTGCAATAAAGTGTTTACAGCAGAGGAAGATTGAGCCGAATGTTTTACAGTCATACTAGGTTCAAGTTCAAAGTTCAGAGTTTTCTTCATCACACACTCATTGTACAATGGAAGTGAAATGGTTTATTTACCGGTCACTTCATAATTGTGCACAGCTGTGAAAAGTATAGAATACTAAAGAGAGAACAGAAAATATAGGCTATATTGTTCTGGTGCACTGGTGTTTCACTGGTGAGATTCCTGTCTGCCAAATGGAGGCCTGGCACACCTTGAGTAAGAATGTTTTCATAATAGATTTTTTCAGTGATAAGAAAGCTGTGTATAACAGCCTTTTATAACTCTTTCTCTTAGTCATATATGACCCTGGACCACAAAACCAGTCATAAGGGTCAATTTTTCGAAATTGAGATTTATGCTCACTGAAAACCACAGGAATAAAGAGCTTTCATGATGTTGGGGTGTTTTAGGACAGGACAATATTTTGCCGAGATACAACTATTTGAAAATCTGGAATCTGAGGGTGCAAAAAAATCTAAATATTGAGAAAATCATCTTTAAAGTTGTCCAAAATGAAGTTCTTAGCAATGCATATTACTAATCAAAAGTTAAGTTTTGATATATTTACGGTAGGAAATTTACAAAATATCTTCATGGAACATGATATTAATATTCTAATGATTTTTTGGCATAAAAGAGAAATCTATATTTTTTACCCATACAATGTATTGTTGGCTATTGCTACAAATATCCCCCAGCGACTTAACACTGCTTTTGTGCTCCAGGGTCACATATGTCTGACTGACACTTAGGAACGGATAACACATTAACTCCATGACTTCACCTGGAGCAGTGGTTCCAGAACTATTTGCAGCGTGCACCCTTTCTAGTGTTTGACACGTGTCTTACTTGTTGACAACACAGTTTTAACTGCAATAATACAAATATTCACTGTATACAAGGCTTGACATAAACTTTTTTTGCTCACCAGCCACTGTGGTTTTCCAAAATTACTATCCACTCAGCATTTTCATTGGCCACAATTTTGTTGTTGGGAAATAGCATTTTATATGACTAAAGTTACTGCATACTAAAAATGTTTTACATTGATTTCCAGGTAATTTTTTGCCTGTTTAAAGGGCATTTTTTCCCCTAACCTTAATAAATGCATGCATCATTTCATATCAAATTCTTACATTTTATTAATAATTTAACTTAATATAATAAGACACTAAAGGGCATGAAATCAGTATTAACAAAACCGATCTTTCCACTGCAGAATAAACAGAAATGACTGGAGTGGCATTCAGATGCATTTACACAGACAGTTCAATGTAGCTGAAATATAGCATGAATGCATTTACACTGCAAAATTACACAAATTACAACAGCATAATTAAAGTTATGAGCTTGGTGTTTTAAATCAGTATATACAGGTGCATCTCAATAAATTAGAATGTCATGGAAAAGTTCATTTATTTCAGTAATTCAACTCAAATTGTGAAACTCGTGTATTAAATAAATTCAATGCACACAGACTGAAGTAGTTTAAGTCTTTGGTTCTTTTAATTGTGATGATTTTGGTTCACATTTAATAAAAACCCACCAATTCAACAAATTAGAATACTTCATAAGACCAATAAAAAAAAAACATTTTAGTGAATTGTTGGCCTTCTGGAAAGTATGTTCATTTACTGTACATGTACTCAATACTTGGTAGGGGCTCCTTTTGCTTTAATTACTGCCTCAATTCGGGCGTGGCATGGAGGTGATCAGTTTGTGGCACTGCTGGGGTGGTATGGAAGCCCAGGTTTCTTTGACCGTGGCCTTCAGCTCATCTGCATTTTTTGGTCTCTTGTTTCTCATTTTCCTCTTGACAATACTCCATAGATTCTCTATGGGATTCAGGTCTGGTGAGATTGCTGGCCAGTCAAGCCAAACAAAAAAGCACACCAACACCATGGTCATTTAACCCACTTTTGGTGCTTTTGGCAGTGTGGGCAGGTGCCAAATCCTGCTGGAAAATGAAATCAGCATCTTCAAAAAGCTGGTCAGCAGAAGGAAGCATGAAGTGCTCCAAAATTTCTTGGTAAACAGTGCAGTGATGTTGGTTTTCAAAAAAACACAATGGACCAACACCAGCAGATGACAATGCACCCCAAATCATCACAGACTGTGGAAACTTAACACTGGACTTCAAGCAACTTGGGCTATGAGCTTCTCCACCCTTTATCCAGACTCTAGGACCTTGGTTTCCAATGAAATACAAAACTTGCTCTCATCTGAAAAGAGACTTTGGGCCACTGGGCAACAGTCTAGTTCTTCTCCTTAGCCCAGGTAAGACACCTCTGACGTTGTCTGTGGTCCGGAGTTGCTTAACAAGAGGAATACGACAACTGTAGCCAGATTCCTTGACGCGTCTGTGTGTGGTGGCTCTTGTTGCCTTGAACCCAGCCTCAGTCCATTCCTTGTGAAATTCACTCATTCTTGAATCGATTTTGCTTGACAAATCCTCATAAGGCTGCGGTTCTCTTGTTTGGTTGTGCATCTTTTTCTTCCACTTTTTCCTTCCACTCAACTTTCTGTTAAACATGCTTGGATACAGCACTCTGTGAACAGCCAGCTTCTTTGGCAATGGATGTTTTTGGCTTACCCTCCTTGTGAAGGGTGTCCAATGATTGTCTTCTGGACATCTGTCAGATCAGCAGTCTTCCCCATGATTGTGTTGCCTAGTGAACCAAACTGAGAGACCATTTTTGAAGGCTCAGGAAACCTTTGCAGGTGTTTTGAGTTGATAGCTGATTGGCATGTCACCATATTCTAATTTGTTGAGATGAATTGGTGGATTGGTGGGTTTTTGTTAAATGTGAGCCAAACTCATCACAATTAAAAGAACCAAAGACTTAAACTACTTCAGTCTGTGTGCATTGAATTTATTTAATACACGAGTTTCACAATTTGGGTTGAATTACTGAAATAAATGAACTTTGCCACAACATTCTAATTTATTGAGATGATTTGATTTCTCTATTATGAGCACCTTAGATACAGATATATATATATATATATATGTATATATATATATATATATATATAATAGAGTATATATATAGTAGTATATATATATATATACATACACATATTATATATTATTCTAATAACAAATATGGGAAATGTTTGGGGAAAAATGCTTCGTTCAGATGGCTGATTCATTCAAAGGATGAAGCTAAGTGCGGCTTTATGAATGGGTTATTGATCATTTAAAATCAAATGAATCAATTCACAATGCCGAATCATTCAGTAAGGAAACAGCGCTGTGTGTGTCGCTCAGAGATGCGCGACTGCTCTGCTGTCATCTTTGTTTGAACTATTTTTGTTAACCAAATCGAGCAAAAACAGTCAACATTGATAATATTGTACTAAAATGTAAGTCACTTAATATTAACTACTCGTTTTCAGGGAGAACTGCACTCTCTTGTTCGTGTCATGTTGCTTAACTAGGCTATATGTTATAAATATAAAAACAAAATTTTTACTGCAGTATGTTTCTTCTGTGTGCAGTTTTGTTCATTTGTTTTGATTTCTCCACGAGACTCTCCCTCTCACACACAGGCTGCGTGAGTCTCAACTGGCGCAACTTTGTTTTTGTGATGGGCCTGCATGTTTGCACACAGATCATCAAAGCACCCCCGTTTGGGAACCGCTGACCTACAGGACACTGAGATAGGAAGGCAACAAGTACATCCGAATGCACTGATCGTGTCACATTGTGTTCACTGAGATCCTGGCATCTGATCGATTTCTGGAGGCAGTATAGGCGGACAAAGTACTCAACTCCATTACTTGAGTGAAAGTACAGATACTGCTGGTCAAATATTACTCCATTACAAGTAAAAGTTGTAAAGACAGATTTTAAGTAAAAGTACAGAAGTAATTGCTTTTAAAAGTACTTAAGTACCAAAAGTAAATTTCCTTTTTTATGTCAATGCACTGTTTTATTGTTGTATGTATTACTTGCAATACTTCTGAAGCAACTTAGAATACATTGCACCTGCTGAATACACTGACTAGCTTGTAGTATATTTGGAATAAAGAGCTTTTAGAATGTTAAAAACCTATGGGGGAAAAAACAAAAAAATTAACACCCCTACCCACCCCCACAAAAGCAGGATGGTTGTGATCTCACAGTTCTGACAGTGTGTGCACACATCTATGTGTAGCCATTCATCCACATTTGAACAGAGTGGACAGTGAAATCGCTGTAAATACAGACTGATACAGAAATAAAATCAAATCTGCTTTAAAACCCAGCAACAGAACTGTAGCTGTATAACTTTACAATATAAACACTGCTTTAACAAAAAAGCAAAACAGCAAGACTTATTTGACATCAAAACAAACATTTTAAATGCTGTCTAATCGCTCTTGTGGTACTTTGATGTCACACACAGAACAGTCTGTGCAGTGCTGCTTCAGTCAAACACCTTTTGTGTTTTATTAGGAGACGCACAACAGTTCTTCTGTGGCTTTATAGGTAATATTTTCACTTACACGATTAAGCAAAATCAGACAATAGTGTGTCAAATATATACCACAATATTAACTTCTTATTATTGAATTGTAAATAAATATCACATTTGGAATTGGTCAGTGTTCAAAAAATGCTGTGAAATCTCTTCATGTAGCCCTACAAGAGTGATTACTGATAAACTGTCTGAAAAAAAGAAAGTCACGTTTTAGAGAAGAAAAAAATCACCTACTGACTTTCAAAGCTGCTACATAGTAACGACTTTCTACTTCGAGGACCTTGATAGAAATGTAGTGGAGTGAAATGTACAATATTTGTCTTTCAAATGTAGTGAAGTTAAAGTCATAAGTTTCCAGAAAAAATAATACTCAAGTAAAGTACAGATACTCAAAACGTGTACTTAAGTACAATACTCAAGTAAATGTACTTAGTTACTGTTCGCCTCTGAGCATAGATGTATATCCCACTAAGTGTGTCACAGTCAGTGGGGTCAGATTGAGTACAAATGTAGTGCTTTGCCCTACTTTTTACTTCATTTCAATTGTTAAATAGATGCAAAGATCTTTACGAGTCGCTGAATCATGCACTCAACCAATCCATTTAACAGTTTCATTCAGAAACTAAATGCCACCAACCTGAAATCATACATATTATACTAGTTCATACAGAGCTGATCCTCCCTATATGCAAAGTACGCATGTTGCGTAGGGCCCCTGAAACACCAGGAGGCCCCTTGCTCTCAACAATTATTTAATTTTAGTTTCGTTTTTGATTTTGGCCAGGGGTTATGAAAACATGAATGTTCCTTTCCTTTAATGCAGTGCGCTGTCGCCCATTCTACGTAACATGCAAATCAGTGAAATCATGTAATGTGACTGTCATATAGGCCTACAGTCTCCTGCTGGTGGAGTGAAAATCGCACTGAAGAGACACTGCTCCCCAAGCGCTTTCCGTGTGCACGAATCGAGACGAACTAAAACACAGACAAATATGGGCTACTTTTTTTTTTTACTTAAAAAAATATATAAAAAAGCTTTCCCCTTTTAGACTTGCACTCTATTCATTTACTAACTGCTTGTTTTCTAACACTAGCTTCTCTACTCTTTTTGTATTATATCTATTTGTTTTCTTTTTTATTTTATTAATATCCCGGGGCCTCTTGCTCTTTCGCTCACCGCCAGGTTGACAGGGGCCTGGACGGGCGGGACAGCCTGCCTACGTCCAGCTCCACGGCGCCACTTGCTTGAGGCTGCTGCGGATGCGGCACGGGAGTGGGGGTGAACGCGGGGGCCGTATTTGCATGTATTTACCCGTATTTGATACTGCCGCTGCAGAACCCGGCTTAATTTGAGACTGCCACTGCGGTGCCCTGCTTAATTTGATACTGCCGCCGCAGTGCCCCGCTCATTTGATACTACCGCCGCAGAACCCTGCTTCATTTGATACTACCGCCGCAGAACCCGGCTTAATTTTAGACTGCCACTGCGGTGCCCTGCTCATTTGATACTGCCGCCGCAGTGCCCTGCTCATTTGATACTGCCGCTGCAGTCCCCGCCCACTTGGTACTGCTGCTGCAGTGCCCCGCTCATTTGATACTGCTGCTGCAGTGCCCCGCTTAATTTGATACTGCCGCTGCAGTGCCCTGCTCATTTGATACTGCCACTGCAGTGACCTGCTCATTTGATACCGCTGCCACTGTGCCCTGCTCATTTGATACCGCCGCTGCAGTGCCCCGCTTAATTCGATACCGCCGCCGCAATGACCAGCTCAGTTGATACTGCCGCACCCCCAACCCCGCAGTGGGGTGAGGTCCCTGCTGAAATTTGATACTGCTGCCGCAGTGCCTCCATTCGTTGTTTCGAGACTAATGGCTTATTCAGCATTGGACCGGGCTCTCCCTTCCGGTGCAGCAGAGCCGCGGCTCCCTTCGGTCGCAGCAGGAGCCCTCCATCTGTTGTTTCGAGATTTAAGGCTTATTCAGCATCGGACAGGGCTCCCCCTTCCGGTGCAGCAGAGCCGCAACCCCCTTCGGTCGCAGTGAGAGCCCTCCATCCATCGTTTCGAGCCCCATTTGCTTTTTCCGCATCGGACGGGGCTCTCCGTTCCGGTGCAGCAGAGCCGCAGCTCCTTTCGGTCATAGTGAGAGCCCTCCATCCGACGCTTTAAACCACGGCACGCATTTAGCTGCAAGAGGGACTCTCCCTTCCAGTGCAGCAGAGCCTCAGCTCCCTTCGGTTGCAGCGAGAGTCCCTCACCTGGCCTTCCATCGTGCTCCTCATTCGGCGACAGGTAGGGCTTGCCATCTGACGCGTAGAGTCGCAGCTTACGTTCAAGCACCACACGACCCCTTACAGTCGCTTCCTCGCACACCCTACTTTTCTTCATGGCACGCATATTTTTGGGGGGCTACTCAAGTTTTCTCTCCGGCTGCTGTCTCATGCCATTAGCTTCTTTTGGGGAGTTCTCTGGGTTCGGGCTTTAACCCGAGCTCAGAGCCCTCCCTCTGGACAGCACGCCAAATATGCTACTAAAGTTTTTCCAAATTCAATCCTTGATTCAAATATCTCATAAGCTCAACTGATTTGGTCTAAAGAGAGAATAATTAATGACTAGGGCCTATTTTTGTTTGAAGACTACATATAAAATAGCTACCAAAATAAATGTTGTTTTGTAACTGCAGTTTGACTAAAAGTAATGACTAAAAGTTGACAAAAATGTAATGACATTTCGTCTACAAAAACTATGAAAGACTCAAATGACTAAAATGTGACTAAGACTATTAAGCATTTTCGTCTCAAGATAAAGACTAAGACTAAATAAAAAATGCCTGTCAAAATTAACACTGGCATAGCCGTTATTTCCGGATCTGATTCAGGCATTGCTACAGTCCCGGAGGACAGCAGCGCAGCCGAATCTTCCTCTCCAGAAAGCTCTGGCTCACCCTCCAATGCAGCGATCGACATCTGGTCGTCGGGAGGAGCGCCAACGGATACTGCTGGTACGCTCCTTGTAGAGGGCCCAGGACGTTCCATTGGCAGCTCAACTGGTTGCGGAGTGCAAGAGGAGCGATGGTCCCCCGAGGGTTGGTTCCCTGGAGGGTTTGCCATCACTGTTACCCTCAGACCACACGTGCTACTGCCTGAAGTAGCCGCCGCCTGACTGCCGCCATGACGAGGACTAGATAGAGGCAGAGGCAACGGAGCTCCGCCCCTTTGAGGAAACGGAGCTTGGCCCACAACTCCGAGATGATCATCTTTCCGCAATGAGAACATGACTCATCCACAAATGCCACCTCAGCGTGCTAAATGCCCAGGCACGTGAGGCAGCGATCATGACCATCACCCAGCGCCTGGTAACGACCGCATCCAGAAACACCCGGGTGAGACGTTGTCTATAGCAAGACCCACATCGTCTTTACAAAGACGTAACGTCGAGTTTGCCATGCAACGTCATCTTTAAAAAGACGCACCCGTGAAAGCTCTTTTAGCGTGCTGAAGTGCACAGGGGAGCTAGCCGCCTGCAACACAAACAGGGGGTAGTGCAGCCTGATGTGTGCAACCCACTCAACACGGGAAACCACCACCGCTGAAGCACCGTACCGCCAACACGAAGAGCTCTCCAAGAGTGCGCTGAACTCGTTCAGTCTTCTTCTCTCAGTAGAGTAGTCAGGAGCAGAACGATGTGATCGCTCGGCTCCGAAGCGAAAAGCTGAACATGCGCTGCACCTGCTGTCTACTTATGGCGCTTTTCCACTGCGTGGTATGACTCGGCTCGGCACGGCTCAGTACGGTACGGCACGACGCGGCACGGTTTGCATTTCCACTGCAGTTCAGTACCGCTTTAGAGTGGGTGGGATTATTCACATGTCGTTATAGTTGCGGCGCCTCTATTGCCGCGAATCCTGAAAAACTTTTTAATTCCGTATCGCCCCATCAAGCTCTCGCTGGATCCGCTCCTCTGCTATCAACGAGAGGAACGTCTGTACTTCCTCAACAGAAAACGAAACAGCCACTTTTTGGTTGTTAAAAAAGGTGTGCTCGTTCAAAACAGTTGCGTTCGATCCTTCGCTGGCTGACTTAAATCTAGCGGTTCTGTTGTGTTTGTGTCGCAAGTTCAATGACGCAGGTAGTGATTTTTCTCTGCGGCCAATCCGTGATCAGCAGAGTTTACACGTCACGTTTTGGTAATGGTACGGTTCACTTGGAACCTCAACCGAGGTACTAGGTACTGTACCCAGTGGAAAACCCCCTAAAATTGAACCGTACCGAGCCGTACCGTGCAGTGGAAAAGCGCCATAATTCACTTCAGTATCACAGCAGCTAGATGCAGTAATCGCATTCCAATGTGCATTGGCTTGTTTAGTTTAAACTCGAAGTAGATTGGTCTCGCTAAGCGAGATCCCAATTCGTCGGTCAACGATGTGACGTCGAGAGTGACCGACTGAAAGGGAACCCTTGCTACATGTACTGTGTTAAGCTAACTGAGACTTGTTATAGCACTTACATATTGTTGCTCTATTGTTGATTTTGATTGCGTCCATTGTCCTCGTTTGTAAGTCGCTTTGGATAAAAGTGTCTGCTAAATGACTAAATGTAAATGTACTTTGTATATGTCAAAATGTCCGTCTTGGTGAGTTTTACCTAAACACAGTCATTTATGTCTAGAGAAAGTAAACAGTTTGAATAGTAATCGAATGCTAGTCAGTATCTGTGCATTCCGTGACAGCATCTTGCTGTATAAACTTGCTGTCTGTCATCATCTTTTCATCAAACAACACTAGAAAATGAGAGAGAATCATTCACCGCTCTTCACTGAATATTGAATAACTTTGTTATGAATCAGTTTATGTTAAATTTATATGTTGAAGTTTATGCAGTGCTTTATTTTTTACATTTGATTACTTTAATCAATTTCTGTATAGTAGGCTATTATAGGCTAAATTGTTTCATTGTTAAAATAGTTTTTTATGAACGCACAGACAGCAAAATAAAAATAAAGTTAAGGAAACAAGAATGTTCAAACTGTGAACTCTGTGTGAACAAGCAAGTGTTTCCAGAACAAATATTGCGTCAGTTGCTGCGTCTGTATTTGGAATCAAGTTACATTTTTCATTAATTTGATTATATACTAATCCATGCATGCATTTTAGTATAAATAGTGTGAATAGTGTGTTCACCCTGAAAACTGCAAACAGAAAAAGTGGACTTTAAATGGCCAGATATTGATGAAATGCAGAGATCCTCCCACCGAAATCAGGTGCAGAGGTGTTTCACTGCAGGTGTAGCGATCATTAGGGTTGAACCCAGCTGTACTCAGTATTGAGTTTGTGAATGTTCTACAGCTTTTATTTCCCTTATATAACGATCAAGCTGATTGTGCTTGTAATAGGCGTGGTACTGAGAAAAGCGCAACGCGCGCGCTGAACTCTCTCAGGAGGAGCCGTGATTAAACGCGGCAGGAATGAGCGGCTCTCTCCGAGGGAGCGCGGTCTGGAGGGACTCGGCCGGGCGGCTGCCGCTGGAGCTGAGCGGTGGCGCGGAGAGCGGACACTTCATCTGGGTCTGTCCGGCGAGGCCCGGCGCTCGGAGGGACATGCTGCTGGAGGTGGAGGGGCTGTGCGTGTCTGGACTGCCCCTCTATGATGTGCTGGATGTGCTGCGCAACTGCGGAGATCCTGTCCGAATCACAACCACCAACGAAGGTGCCTTTCCAATAGGCTCTTTAACTTTTAATTATGTTTGGGCGGGGAAACTGAACATGCTAACTAGATTAATTTGAATTGTATTATCACACAATTATCTGATTTGATGTAGACTAAGTGACTTATCTATCTGTGGGAACGCTTCATGCGTCATCACGCAGCGCATAAGCCAAGAGTTGGAAAAAGCCTAGACCTGCAGAGTTCAGCTCCAACCCTAATTTAACACAGACGAAGCAGCTAATCAAGGTTTTCGAGAGTAGAAGCTGCTGAAAACTTGTACTTGGTGTACACAATTTTAAAAGTGTGTGTATACATATAAGAAAACACTGTAGGCTACTTGCAGATAATATAACTAATTAAATAAGGCTACTTGAGTGTTCGTTCACAACTGTTTCTTAACTCACTTTAAGGTACATTTAAATCATTGTTTTGATCATTTTTGTCCTGCTTTAAAGTAAGTTTTGATGTTACTAACATATTAAAGCACATGTAGAGTACTTTATGAAGATCATATTTTTAACTTTTAAAGTTAATATTTAAAGGGGTCATATGATGCTGCTAAAAAGAACATTATTTGGTGTAATGAAATGTTTATGCGGTTTAAGGTTCAAAAACACATTATTTTCCACATACTGTACATTATTGTTTCTCCTCTATGCTCCGCCTTTCTGAAACGTGTCGATTTTTACAAAGATCATCGGTCTGAGAAAGCGAGCTGTGCTCTGATTGGCCAGCTATCCAGTGCGTTGTGATTGGCCGAATACCTCAAGCGTGTGACGGAAATGTTACGCCCCTCACCATACTGTTGATGGCGTGTCCGGCCGGAGCAATGCGCCGAGGACAACGAGGACAAAAACATTAAAACCCATTATAAACCAGGCATTTGTTGCATCCAGTGGGGACATAATTACTGATTATAATGACTTATACTGTCTTTTTAGGCGTTGCGTTGCATCGAGCCGCGTAAACATAAAAGCCTGTCTGCATTTGTGATCGGAGAAATGACAAACAACAAGTGCTACTCTACACTGCTCAAAACTCACGTTTGAATCATCAGTGGCAAATTCAAAGTCTGAGTCGGAACAGTGGCAGGAAGTAAATGTTTTACTTGAAGGTTTAATATAAAGAGGGCTACATGCCGTCTCAGTCCCAATAATACAGTTTCTAAATCGATTCCAGGCAAAGAATTTTGGTTGTTCTCTAGCCGATCATCTTCAGGCACCTCCTCCTCACTTTCATTGTCCTCTTCAACTACAGTAGCCTTTTCAAATAGGGGATGTTTCAAAGCTTGTCTGTGCTTTTGATAGATATGGTTTCTGTAACTTTTTTTTATTTTTTTGAGAAGAGAAAATTGGAGAAGTGTTATATCTTCTCAAACCCCTCAATGTTACAGGTAACACTAAACTCTGCTTGGTGGTTCTGTTGCACTTGCAGGTGAGTTAGATACTTTGAGTTGAAACTTCACAACATCACAAAATGAACATTTATACATTTTCATGTGTACCTCTGAAACTTTCTTTTGCATTAATGTAGGGTGACCATACGTGCCATTTTCCCAGGACGCGTCCTGGCCAGGATTTCTATATTGCCTAAAATATCTAGGTTTTGACTTTGTTTGCGTGTGCAGATCGGTCGGTGTATGACATCAAAATACCTCGAGAGCATTTTGAAAGCATAAGGAACCGTTTGTATGGTATTTTGATGTCATACACCGATCGGTCTGCACACGCAAACAAAGCCAAACCTAGATATTTTAGGCAATATAGGAGTCCTGGCCAGGACGCGTCCGGGAAAATGGCACGTATGGTCACCCTATCATAGTGCATATTTCATGAAAGGGGGGGGCCCCAGGCACTATCATCACTTTAATTAGCGCGTGCATCACAGTAAACAGCCTCGGTGCGAATACGAACGCTGCACTGCAACCGCGCACAGTTTAAACGCAGACTGGCCGGAAGTTCTCAACTGTGTGCCAGCAGTGTCCACTTTCCTGCAGAGTTTAACTCCAACCCTGATCAAACACACCTGAACAAGCTAATTAAGATCTTCAGGATTACTAAAAAGTAACAGTCTGATCGGATTAATTTATTGATAAATATACATTTAAACCACAGCACGGCACTCATATTTATCACACAGTAAAAATGCCCCTTCCCGCGCCCAAAACGGGTTGCCTGTGGATGAGAATCCAAAACGAGGACTGGTGGGAGGTTGTCCTGCTTCACTTCACAGTTGCCGAGTGAAAGGAGAGTTTTATAATTACAGGACACGCATTTATACAACACTTTATTCAAAAGGAAGAACCGCTCGTTCCGCCATACGTCATTACGCTATTTCTGTGCTATCGTTGCGCATGCGCAGTTCTTTCAGTTTCGGGGTTCAATCTGATCGAGTGTTTACACGCACTCTCAATCGTATTAGAAAAGGAATAAACCACCCCCTTCAGTCCGATCGAGCTCAATCGGATCGATTAAGATGTTTACATGAAGGCTTTTCAGTCCGATTGAGCCGTCAATCCGATTATAAACTGATTATTTGGTTGCATGTAAACGTGGCCATTGAAATTAAAATCAGCGCTTGTCTCGAAGCTCATCTCCTTATAACACAGCTGTCTTATTGTTATTGACAATTTAATTAACATTGACAAGGAAATAAAGGGAGACTGTAACTTAATTCATTTAAAAACCGGAGCAAAATCAATTTAACAGGGCTTTCTGAACCGACGGCTGAAGAAGCCCATCAGTGCTACCCAACAGTATTTTTAACTGAGGTAAATATTATAAATTTTTCTTCTAGTATCACTATTTAACACAAGGGCTACTCTAACAAAACAGAAATATTAACTGATGATACTAATTATTTCAGTAATATGATTTTAAAAATGTAAAAACTGAACTTACTTCAGGGTATGAATGGGCAGAAATGGTGATAACTCCTCAGTTTGAAAAATTAAAGGCACAATATAGAGAACATTTTTATTAAAACATGCAAAAACCTCTAGAACAGTGTTATATATTTTGCTGACGTGTGTACTTGCATTATCCCAAATGTTTTGAAGAATGTTTAAATCCAGAGAAATAAGCAATTTTAACTAGTGACACGGACCGTGTCCATAGTGTCATTGTGTCGCCTGCCAATGACGTCATAACCCCTCGATTTTCAGTTTTGTAGAAAACATGGAAACACCAAAGACGCTTTAATATGTTGTGTGTTTTAATAGACCGGTGACGACTGCACAGAGTAGCATTATAACAGAATGTTCAAACGTATCTAGTATGATAAAACAGCGCTGCTTTACCCCACATACGCACGACCAGAAGGAGCGAAAGCACTCGACTGTGGCATAATAAAAGCTCTGCTGCTTTCCAGCCGTGTGTCCCGCTCGTTCAGCAGCCTCGTTTCGCTTCGACGGCTTTCAGCCTCACCCTGCTTCATTCTAATACGTTAATAAATCATTAGCGCATCCATGAACATGATTTCTGCCCGAGTCAGATTGCATCGGCTGTGGGGATGAAAACAATAACTCCCATGATTCCACACTCAGTCACAGCGTCATTAAACTACGCCTTTGTCTCTTTATTTATTTTGAATATGCGCCCTCTAGCGGCAAAAATTACATATTGTGCCTTTAACCATCACTGTCTCGGGGTTCATCTGCGCCAGTCCACCAATAGAAATTCAAGGATGATGCAACACCTATATGGCACCAGAGGGCATTTGTACAATTATTGTTTTTAATGCCATCAGATTTTTTCTTGTTTTGGGTTAGATGAAACCATAGGTTCTATTGGCCAAGTACAGAACCCCAGGGTTCTATATAGAACCTCAAGGAACCTTTTTTTTTTTTTTTTAGAGTTGAAGTTAATTAATTGTACACGACATGCAATAAGTACCCAAAATCATTACATTCAGTTTGTGCTGAAGTATATTATTTGAAATGAGATTTTAAAAAGATTCAGTCAGAACATTATATTTGGTGTTAATGCTACACAGTTACCAATTAATGCTGAAATTATTACAGTAGGTCTCTGGGCCAATTAAAGCACTGTTTAAAAAAAATCCAGTTAATAACATAGCCATGTGTGGAGTTTACAATAAAAGAACTTAACTTTACCCATGATCAAAATGTCAGTTTTTTTTTTTCATGAGCTCAAACAGCAGGACGAGCCATCCTGACATTTATTAGTCCGCGTTCCTCACACACCCTCATAAACACACACATGAGCTGTAGCTGTATGCCTCATCTGAGCAGGACTGTGGAAAATAATTGACGAGGTTATGTAATGGTGAATACCGCCTCATTATTCCACACCTCTCTCTCACACACACAGATCTCTGGGAACAGAGGCGTGTCTCTGAGCTGGAGGATCTAAACACTAAAGATGACGCTCAGAAACGAAGCGTGTTGTGTTTGGCTCTAATCTGATAAGTGACACGTAGTGTTTGGATATGAATGGACAAATATTTTCACTTTTTTGTAGAAATGTCCATTCACATATTCTGACAACTCATGCAAATGTTGATGAGTTTTCATGAGTTGAGCAGGCAGAGTTGGAGACCACCAGGTGCAGAGCAGGCGGGACTGTGGATCCTCACGGTGGAGCAGGTGACCAGAATGAAGACCCGTGACATGTCAGGCAGAATATCCTTAAATTACCTAATTGGCCATTTCACTACAGGCTGAGAGTTTGTGAGTGGCCTCCATAGTAGTGACATGAAAGGCGGGGTATTTAGAGATGGCCTCCATGGCCATGACAGAACAGGCAAGAGGTTCAGGGATGGCCTCTACGGCTGTAACCTGACAGGCTGAGAGCTCAGAAGAAGGACAAACCTCTTTGGGGTCGAGTGGGACTAGACTGGTATAGGGGTTTACAATGTGATCATGTAGTTAAAACCGAACAGACCGGAAACTGACGATGCCTGGCACAGACTGAGCTCTTGGGCTTTAGCGGGGGAGCGGGAACAAATCTCTGGAGGTGGTTTCATGGACTGAGAGACAGATTTACATCCCAATACACCTCAAATTCCATCGCCATAACCGACTGACAGTTGACCCAACCTCAGACCTCCCGAACCTCACACCAGATGCAACGTAGGAACAGACAGCAGTGGTCAATGTTTAAAGTCAGTTCATGTAAGGTATGCGTTCAGTGAATAATCAGTCGTCCGTATCAGTTCGATCAATTCAAATAGTGTCTGTGCACGGAGCCTCAGTCCCAGTAAGGAGTTGCAGAAACAAAGGTGTGTGTGTACCCGCAACGTAAGTGCAATCCCAAAGTGCGATACCGTGCAAAGGAACAGAACTCCATTCGGTGACAGAAATGCAGAAAAAACCTTGAGAGAAACCAGGCTCAGTTGGGGGGCCAGTTTTCCTCTGGCCAGACGAAACCAGCATGATGTGGTTTAATTC
The DNA here is from genome assembly GCA_018155175.1 of Sinocyclocheilus anophthalmus. Classification (NCBI taxonomy): domain Eukaryota; kingdom Metazoa; phylum Chordata; class Actinopteri; order Cypriniformes; family Cyprinidae; genus Sinocyclocheilus; species Sinocyclocheilus anophthalmus. The sequence continues at coordinate 29,368 of JADLZN010011904.1, read as the reverse complement.
CAGGCTGCAACACAGGTCAGATTGTGCAGAGGACTCGTCTAGTTCTCATGGTCTTGTGCCGATGGTCGTCGAGGTGAAGAGGTCTTCACAGGGGATCTGTCTCTGGGCCCCCCATCTAGTTGTCCTGGTCTGCGCTGACATTCAGGGCTGTAGAGGTCCCTCTCTAGGTGCTGATCCACCATCTTGTCTGGATACGGACTGGATCTGGTGGCTAAGGTGACCTCTGAATAAGAGAGAAACAGACTAATATTAAAGTAGATGCCATTCTTCTAGCGATGTAACAAGTACATCGGGTGTTACGGGAAGTGTCCCCGTTTCTGGTTGACCTAATTAATGCAGCCTAAAAAACCTTTTAATGATTTTACTTCTAAAAGTTTGATGGTTGTAGTAATATGTATGCAGGGCTGGGGAGTAACGAAATGCATGTAACGGCGTTACGTATTTAAAATACAAAATATGAGTAACAGTATTTCGTTATAATAAAATTTTAAATGGTTGTGAATTAAATTAGTCACATCCAAAAGGTATTTTAGATTACCAAAGTGATTACTTTGAATTTTAATATAATTTCTTCATTTAATATTTAAATAAACAGTTTGGGGATTTTAACCATAAGTGCACTGATTCTCTGTTTGGAACAGAAAACGATGTGTGCAGCAGCCTGTGTCATGTAGCACTGAATGCGCGGACCATCCCAGAATTCACACTTTGCATTCAGTTAACGGATCCATACGAATCATGCATGAAATAAGTTTATAAAGTCAAACAATAGTTTTGTGTGCTTTACAGATGAACTTGAAGTCTTTATTCATTCGAAATGTTCAAGAATAAATAATGCGAGTTCATGAACAGATGATTCTTTTGAGTCAATCTTTTAAGTTAATCATTTATTTTGTTTAACGAAACCAGTGTGACTGGTTCACAAACTGGATAGATCTGAGGTGTGTTTCCCAAAAGCATCGTTAGCGAACTGTGTTTGTTAAATTACATTGAACTATAATGACATTAAGTTACCTGCGACCGTAGTTGCTTTGGGAAACGAGCCCAGTCAATTTTGACTCGGTGATTCTTTTGTGCCGATCACTTCTCCATAGAGAGGGTTATCAGTGAAGTAATCACTTAAAGTTTGGTCCATTCATTAAGCAAATCTATTGTATAACTTGGAGAACTGTGCCAGTTCTTTTGGCTACTTTTATGATATGATTGGTGTCGTTTTGAAGCTTGGAATGCAGTATGAAACGGCACAGAATCCTATTCATTCTATCAAATTGAATTTATATTGATTGGTAGATTTAAATGACAAAACATATATTTTTTTTGTTGTTCATAGAAATGCTGTGGAAAACTAATGTTGTTAAAAATAAAATGCAAGGAAAACGCAAATCTTAATGACTGGTAGATGTCACTTTTATTTAGAGTTGGAAAACAAAAACAATACATAAATTTAAAATGTACATAGCTTAAGTATTTCAAAGTATTTTAAAGTATTTAGATTAAGTTACTAAACCGGAGTAATCTAACGAAATGCATTACTGATTACTTTTTAAAGCATGCATTTTGTAATATGTAGTGAAATACATTTGAAAGTACCTTCCCATCCCTGTGTTGTGTAAGCCAGGTTAAAGAGATGGTCTTTAATCTAGATTTAAACTGACAGAGTGTGTCTGCCTCCTGAACAATGTTAGGTAGGTTTTTCCAGAGTTTGGTTGCTAAATAGGAAAAGGATCTGCTGCTTGCAGTTGATTTTTATATTCTAGGTATTATCAAATGGCCAGAGTTTTGAGATCGCTGCAGATGTGGAGGACTATAATGTGATAAGAGCTCGCTCAAGTACTGAGGAGCTAAACCATTCAGGGCTTTATAAGTAATTAGCAATATTTTAAAATGTATACAATGTTTAATTAGGAGCCAGTGCAGTGTTGACAGAACCTGGCTAATATGGTCATACTTCCTGGATCTAGTAAGAACTCTAGCTGCTGAAATTTGGACCAGCTGGAGATTGTTTATTAAGCGTGCAGAACAACCACCCAATAAAACATTACAATAATCAAACCTTGATGTCATGAACGCATGAATTAACATTTCTGGATTTGACATTGAGAGAATAGGTCATAATTTACATATATTTTTGAGATGGAAAAATGCATTTTTACAAATACTAGAAACGTGGCTTTCAAAGGAAAGATTGCTATCAAATATCACACCTCGGTTCCTAACTGATGACGAGGAATTAACAGAGCAGCCATCAGTGGTTAGACGTGTTTTTTATGTTAGGGCATGAGGGTTCGCAGACGCTTTTATCCAAATCGACTTAAAAATGATGACAACAGAAGCAAACAATTGTAGTATTAAAACAACTAAAAACAGATCCAAAACTAAAACATTATAAATACTACTTATACACATTTTAAAAATAAAGAATTTAAATAAAAATGACAAATGCATACAAAAACATTTCAAAACTAAACATTTAAATTAAAACAAAAAAATAAAGCTAAAAACATTTCAAAATATTAAAGAACAAAATGTATACGAGTATAATAATGATTATAACATAACACTAAGCCAAACACCAAAAAAAATCTACAACCATACACATTACATACACACTTTTATAAATTCAATATCTATTATTTCCATTTAGTTTACTTTTACTTTGTCATTTAGCAGACGCTTTTATCCAAAGTCCTTACAAATAAGAATTTATTAAAGCTAAAAAACTCTAATAAATACTATTTTTTTTATATATATATATATACATACATACTACATACATACACACACTTTAAGAAAATAATTAAATAAAAATGACAAATGCATACAACAAATTTTCTAAACTTAACATTTAAATGAAAACAAAAAATAAAACTAAAAACAATTCAAAAATATTAAAAAAACAAAAATGAGTTTTTTTTATTAATATGTCCTAACATAAACCATAATGCAAACCCCTACAACATTCTGTTTGTACAAAACCACACACTACTGTCATCTATATATATATTATATATATAATAGTACATTCAATATATAATTTCATTGCCATTTTGTATGTTGATTATGAAATAACCAAATTAAATAAACTAAAACTTAATAAAAAAAAACTATATAGACAATAAAAAAACTAATAAAATGACAACATTACTACAAATGTAACTAAAATAGATAACTAATACAAATCAAACTACATTTAGTTTATCAGTAATCCTAAAAAAATTACACTGAGCCAAACACACATGCTAAAATAACAACAACTTACTGACACACATAGTAAGAACTAGATTATAAAAAAACTGAAACAGAAGTGGAAAGATTAGGAAATAGGAAAATACAAAAGCGTAACACTTATTGATGTTGTATTAAGATACTTAGTCGTTGTGTTGAAGTATGTAAAATAACTCCAATGAAATGAAACTTCAAAGACCTATACTACATAATAAATGTAAGAGGCATAATGTCATTCAATAAATAACTAATACCAAGCAAAACGACAGTAGTTTCAGTAATCCCTAAAAAAAACCCAACGTACACATAGTAAGAAATGGTTATCAAAACTGAAACAGAAGTGAAACAAGTATTAGGTTTTAGGTTATTGCATGCACAGGTTTTTGGTCCAATAATTAAAACCTGTTTTTTTTCAGAATTTAGCAGTAGGAAATTATCTTAGTCAGGTGGGCTACCGTTTTTTTTTTTTTTTTTTTTTTTTTTTTTTTTTTTTTTTTTTAATTATTCCACTATGCATTGTTAGTTTTGCGAATTATTTTTCATCGAGCCGTGAATAAATATATATCTAGGATGTCCTACCCTAACATAAAGCTAACACTGTTTCCCTTGCTCTCTCCCCAGGGTTAGCATGCAAATTTTGAAAAACAATGGTGCTGGCCAACCCTGCAGGATGCCTTATTTTTTTTTGCTACTTTAGCCATGTATTGAATCAAATACCTGGGTATTTTTGTTTTCTTCTAAAAGAGACAAACAGTTTTTTAAAGGAGTCCTGATGAGAAATCACCTTTTCCTTAAGATTTTTGATATATAAGAGGTCATTGTACTAAAAGAATATCCTGTAATTTTCAGAACTGAAAACGTCCTTGTTACTGAAATAAAAGCTTTTATTGACACCAGGCCCAGCGAACGCCAGATCCTGGAATGTGCCTATGTATGACGTAATAGATAGGTTAAACACCGCCTCCACAGAAGAATATCAACGCCTAATTCTGTAGCCCCACCCACTGATTCACGTATGACATAGTAGGGAAACAACATAAGTGGCACCAAACCGGATTGAGCAACCAAGCAATAAACATGCCATTAAAGATCGCAAAATGTTGTGCAGTGCCTGGTTGTGGAAGAACACAGTAGCTGCATAAACTTCCTTCGGATTCAGATATTAGGAAAGCGTGGTTGAACTTTATTTTTAATGAAGTCTCAGCTCACGCGAGTAAAACATTGAGCGTTTGTTCGCTTCATTTCACCGCGGATTCCTTTGTAAACAAGACACAGGTCGACGCTGGATTTGCAGAGAGACTGAGATTAAAAAGCAATGCTGTGCGTCTATATTGGATCCGACAGGAATGACGCAGCACACTTAATGTGAGTAAAAAATATTTGTACCATGTGTCACTGTTGTTTTGTTAAGGATTGCTTGATATGTCCTGATTATGTGTACGTGTTTAAAGTCACAGAAGGCTCCAACTATGAAGGACACAGCATGTCAAACAGACACACACAGAAACAGCAAAACTGTTATCCAATCATAACAGTGGGCGTTTGCTTCCAAGTCTTCAATGCGGCATGCTCATAAAAACCGAGCGTTTCTCGAGCCGGCCTCAAAACCATTGTAGAAAATAGCCTATTACTTATGATTTTTAAAAAAAAAAAATGAGTTTTGAATGTAAAAAACCCGCAAACGTCATAAGAGGTCCTCCGCAACAGTAAAAATTTGAAAAAGCCATTTCATGGACCCTTAAGGGCTTTTCCTGTATGGTATAAGTTACTTTCCCCGCCATGCAATATACGAATACTTCTATTTTTGTTTTCTTCAGTGCTCTCCATTTTCCGGGCTGCTCTTTTTGGACGTGAGTGTGATCATTATACCACAGTGTCAGACTGTTTTCCTTTTTTTTTATCGTAAAGGCGCGCACCATATCTAAAGTGCTAGAAAAGAGAGAGTCGATAGTTTCTGTTACACCAAGTTCTTCTGAGATATTGAATATGCTGAGGAATGAGACAAATCGGGAAGATTATTTACAAAGCAGTCTTTTGTGGTAGAAGTGATGGTTCTACCATAGTTGATAACAAAGGTTGATTTGCAGCTTTAGCTATAATGGAGGATCCCGAGACGTGATAAATGCTCCGAGAGTTTATAAAAAATTCATCGTCCTGCTGCAGAATTTCAATGCCATTAACATCAATTCCATGTGATAGTATTAAATCTAAAGAATGATTATGACAATGAGTAGGTCCTGACATGTGTTTTCTGACCCAAATGGAGTTCAGAATGTCTATAAATGCTGATTCCAATGCATCTTTTCATTATCTACATCAATGTTAAAATCGCCAACAATTAAGACCTAATCTGCAGCTAGCACTAGCAAAATTCTTTGATACGGTCTGTATGGTGCCCTGTATACAGTAGCCAGTTCAAACGTCACAAATTTATCATTAAAACTTATTACACTAGATAATGTTATATAAAGCACCATTACTTCAAACGAAATTATAATTGAAATCAGACCTCGGAGAACTACTGAAATATTACTATAAATTGTAGAAACACCTTCCCCTTTAACTTTTGGACGTGACTCATGTTTATAACAGTTATCTTGGGGTGGGGGGTAGACTCATTTAATGTGATCAAGTTTTAACCAGGTTTCTGTCAAACAGAGCATATCTAGGTTATGATCCGTGATAATTTCATTTACAAAAAGTGCTTTTGTAGAAAGGGATCTAATATTCATTAAGCCAATATTAGGGAGGAGATCTAGTCCTGGCTGAAATAGCACTTTACATACAGGTTACATACACGCAATTCACACACTGTTTTCTCCTGCCTTACAGCCGTAGTGGCGGGTGCACATGCTAACTCACGGCACACGTACATAAAGCACCACATTACATTTCCTCTCTGCATCCATATAATACATATTTCATCTACATACCCTGGTATGTCTTACCGGTTTTATGTTGTTTATTGTTGTTCTGAGTCAGAGGAGGCAGCAGCGGCGAAGACGAGCGCTACCGTGGGCAGATTTCTTTTCTGAAACCACACTCCTCTGGTCTCGCCGGCCACCCAGAAGGGGATCGGAAAAGTGTATAAAAGTTGCTTCTGCACGAGTGTATGGCGTCTCTTGGTAGGCCAGACTCGTGAGCGTGTATATTGTAGATACCTGTGTGAGTAGATAGTGTTTTTTTTTTTTTTTTTTTTTTTATTTTTAATAAACCACCTTGCACCAGAGTGCATTTTCGCGGTGAGCCATCCTTTTTTTTTTTTCCCTTTTTCACACGGACACTTACCACGTCCAGGAATTTTGCTGCAAAAGCAACTTCCCAACAGCCAAGCGTTATCATTTGTTTTTTCGTATTATATCTTTTTTTTTTTTTTTTTTTTGCTGAACATCAATTAAATTGTTACCCTTAAATTGTTTTGGATGTTTTTTGTATTTGCTGGTTTGGGGAACAGACACAGTCTCTATAGTGTGATATCTAGGTGAAAGTGCTGAGAATTAACTGATTCTGCACAGGGACGTGTGTTTGCGCAGCCTCAAATTCTAACCGGCATGCACCGCTTTAAGTTCGAATGCTGATCAGTCCTGCCCAGCTCTGCTGAATTCAACCACACTATAGCAGTAATCATATGAGGCAAGGGAAAAAATTAATACATAATAAGGACATTGAAACCTGTACTAACCAACAACCAACGTTACAATCATCACAAGTGAGATTTCAATGATATTGCAATCACTGAACTAGGAAATGTCCCCAGTTTTCATTTCAGAAATCTGGTCACCTTAGTTAAAACGTGTCCGAGTAAAAATGCTAAAACTTGCCATGGCTATTTTGCATGGCAAGCCGGTGATGATTGCATGACCTTTGGTGCTAAACACGAAAATTGGCAATTTGATGTTGCTGCTAACGAAAGAAAATAAGACTGCAGTGCAAATGATTTGGGGAATAGCAGAGAACAGCATGGCCTTTCTGTTCAGCAGTAACTAGAGAGCGGTGTGTGTGTGTGTGTGTTTTGGTTGGTGTGTGTGTATGCTGTAGGGTTGCTAGCAGCCTATGTGACGTGTCCTCATATTTAAAATAAATATTAATAATGATGTGTTTATAACAAACACTACAATATTACATACGCATATAAATATTACATACTATATAATAGTTTTTATATATTTTAAATGTGTATATACAATATTTTTTCAAATTTGATCGATTTAGCTGTGCCTCTGTGTTCCACACGTTGAGAAGAAATCCTGTGTGCAAATAGAAGTAGGCCTACATGTATAAATAGATGCATTTTAATCCATTTACATATTTTCTGCTATCTTTTATAGTTTGTTGTTTTTTTTTTAGGATTATTGTGTGGTATTCTTCCCAGTACTAGCTATATAGATACATCTGGCATTATTCTCCTTAGAAATGAATTAACCATCACTGGATGTCAATGCAAAGTGTTGTTGTTGTTCTTCTTCTTCTTGTAGTACTGCTGTACGCCAGTAGAGAGCAGCAGACACACATGAACTCACTAGCTGTGATCGTGAGCATGAAGTATGTTACCATGGCAACAGTGTTTGTGATGACCAGTGAAAGACCGAGGGCACTGCTGAGCTGCAGCACACACACACACACACACTCATATGTGGTTAACGTGGAATCTCTAGACATAATGGTTTTTCTACTGTACAAACTGTGTTTTCTATCCTCTTACTCTAACCCTACACCTCACACAAAACTACAGGCATTTTTACATTCTCAAAACACTTCATTCTGTGTGATTTATAAGCTTGTTTCCTCATGGGGACTAAAAAAATGTCCCCACTATGTCTATAGTGGTATTACTACCCTTGTGGGGACAGCTGTGCATGAGCAAGACTTTTAGAGTCAGTCACCTGAGGCACACTAATCATACAGTAGTGTTGATTGAGGCCCTGATCAGACAGAACGCGTTTGATCAAGACTCAGCGCTCCTACAAAAACAAGGCGCAGCAGGCGGCTAAAACGTGAGGCGCCCAGGGTCCATAAACAGTGCTCAAAACGCTCACTGCCAATAGAAAACAATTAAAAAAGGCACCTCTCACTTATGTATGATCAGGTCCTCAGTTGTGCTCCGCTGGGCTGTTTATACACCCCACTAATGCTCTGTTGTGCTGCTGGGACTGATAGTATTCACACACATCGCTGCATCATGACCTCATAACCATTAAAACCAGGCGTCTGCTTAGCATGGCTACGTTTGGTTGCTGGATTTTAAGATGCCAATGTAAGATCATACGTTTTCAGTTAGTTTGAAATGAGTTTTGTACTCAAACAGCCACACACTGAGATTGCTTAGGTGATGTAGCACAGCTTCTCTGGTTCTTCAGGGGCCCTTATGGAGGACTGCAGGGACCATAATGTTGCTTTTGGCAACTGGTTGCTAGATACCAGTCACCAGACGGTCACACGACGCATGTACACAGAAACTTGAACTAGTTCAGAAGTGCTATTTTGAGAGGGATCCAGGGTTACTATCCCCCATGATAACATCAAACCAAAACTTCCCATTCATCTTAAGAGAAGCATTTGATTTAAGACTTCATACCAAGCACTTTAAAACATAAATGGTGAAACATGGCACAGGGGTTCATCTAGAGCATGTTTACATAGGAAAAACACAGGCAGATACTAAAACACGCTCTGTGATGTTTCTCGAACCATTTGTTTCAGCTCTTTATAGGTAAATATCCTCATCATCCAGCACACTGTTTGTGCCGTGTTAAACTCCACACAGTAAGATACCTTTTAATTCATGGCCAAATGAAATCCATTTAATGTTTCCCTAAATTCTGTTTTATGATTTAATGAAATGTATCAAATGCTGTCTAATGAAATGAATGAATACACTTAAATGAAAACTTAAATCCTACTGACCTTAATGTGTATCAGTAACTCCTCTCTTCCTTCACTGCTAAAAGGACATACTACCATAACCAAATTAACAACTCGTCTAACTCTGGCATACTCTTTAAAACATTTTCCTCCATCCTTTGACCTCCTCCTAACCCTCTTGCATCAGCTGACAATTTTGCCACGTTTTTCATTAATAAAATTACAAACCTCAGTGCACAATTTGCCTCACCACAAACTGTCAAACACATCTTACCAGCACACATACACTCGTTTTCATCCTTCTCTTCACTCTCTGAGGCAGAAGTCTCCAAACTAATCCTTTCCAATCATCCTACTACTTGTCCGCTTGAACCTATTCCATCTCATCTCCTTCAAGCCATTTCTCCTGCAGTTGTACCTGCACTCACTCACATCGTTAACACATCCCTTCACACTGGTGTTTTTCCCTCAACATTTAAACAGGCTCGTATAACCAAACTTCTTAAGAAACCCACTCTTAACCCATCTCTTTTAGAGAACTACAGACCGGTTTCTCTTCTACCTTTCATTGCAAAAACTCTTGAACGAGTTGTTCAACCAAGTCTCAGCCTTTCTCACACAGAACAACCTCCTGGTCAGCAACCAATCTGGCTTCAGAAGTGGACATTCGACCGAGACTGTCTTGCTTTCAGTTGTTGAAGCCCTAAGACTGGCAAGAGCGGATTCCAAATCTTCAATACTTATCTTGCTGGATCTGTCCGCTGCTTTTGATACGATGAACCACCAGATTCTCCTGTCATCCCTATTGGAAAATGGCATCCCAGGAACTGCACTCCAGTGGTTTGAGTCTTACCTATCAGATATGTCCTTCAAAGTATCTTGGAGAGGTGAGGTGTCCAAGTCACATCTAGCTACTGGGGGTCCTCAGGGCTCAGTTCTTGGACCACTTCTATTATGTCCTAGATGCGTGTTCCATCTACGCAACACTGACAGATAGCTAACAGTCAGAAGCCAGAAAAGGGGCAGAAGCAGGAGTAAAGTTGAACGTTTTACTGTTAGGTTCTTTCCTCTTCCGTTTCTTATCATTTTCTTTTTTGTAAAACTGAAACATAAAGATTACAAACGTCTTGCTACAGAGAGTTCACAAATAAATGCAAATTAATTTACAATGTTATCTGAACAAACATAACAAAGGGCTACATTCATGCTCTGCTTAATATTGTTATCACCAAAGAGTAATAGTTTTAAACTCTAACTTATGAATTTCACATTTATGTGTGCATATACATTCTTACAAACACTGAAGAAAAGTAATAGACTTACAGGCAAAACCTTTCCAAGGCACAAAACACAAAGGAAATAGAGTAAATAACTTCTTGGACAACCGCATGGAGAAAATCTGGAACACTGCGATTTATTTCCTGGTTAACCTCTAACCCAAGGGTCACATGGTCTAAATCAACCACTAAGAAAATAGCTAACAATTATCAATGTTCTTTGTTGTTACACCAAACTGCCACAAGATGGTGCTAAAAAATAAACGAATGCATGACATGACCACTTTTCTTCTGTCTCCAATGGCTTTCCCTAGGTTCTGCCTCATAAACATGGCTTTTCATATCACTGCTATGCTGATGACACTCAACTCTACCTCTCATTCCATCCTGATGATCCGACGATAGCTGCTAGCATCTCAGCTTGTCTAACAGACATTTCATGCTGGATGACGGACCATCACCTTCAACTCAACCTTGCCAAGACAGAACTGCTTGTGGTTCCATCAAACCCATCGTTTCATCACAATTTCACCATCCAGTTAGGCTCATCCACCATAACTCCTTCAAAAACAGCTAGAAACCGTGGAGTTATGATTGATGATCAGCTGATTTTCTCAGACCACATTGATAAAACTTTCCGGTCCTGTAGATTTGCTTTATTCAACATCAAGAAATCAGGTCCTTTCTTTCAGAACATGCTTCACAACTCCTTGTTCAAGCTCTTGTTCTTTCCAGGCTGGACTATTGCAATGCTCTCTTGGCAGGTCTTCCAGCCACTTCTATCAAACCTCTACAATTAATCCAAAAGGCTGCAGTAAGATTAATTTTTAATGAGCCAAAAAGAATGAATGTCACACCTCTGTTCATCAATTTGCACTGGCTACCAGTAACTGCTTGCATTAAATTCAAGGCATTAATGTTTTGCCTACAAAACCACCACTGGCTTCTGCAAACTCCCTTTACCTAACTAAATTCCTTACTTCATACTTATGTTCCCGTAGAAGCTGCGTTCTGCAAGTGAACTCCGCGTTATTGCTGCATCCCAAAGAATCACAAAATCACTTTCACAGACTTTTTAAATTAAATGTTCCCTCCTGGTGGTATGACCTGCCCAAATCAATCCGAGCACCTGAGTCCTTGGCCATATTCAAGAAACGACTAAAAACACATCTGTTACATCTTTATTTGACCCTCTAACTCTGGCACTCTCTATTCTAATTCTATTTTTTTAAAACACTTGTCCCTTTTAGACTTGCTCTCTATTCATTTGCTGCTTGTTTTCTAAAAGAACTAACACTTGCTTTCAAATCTTTTTGTATTCTATCCGTTTCCTTTTCATTTATTATACAATTAATAAAAGCAAAAAATCCTTTAACATTAGCTTGCTCTATTCTTTTTCTATTCTGTCTGTTTTATTTTTATTTTCTTAGAAAAAAAAAAAACTGCTACTGTATTGTTTAAGCAACGAGACTTGGTTATAGACTTGCATTGTTGCTCTTTTGTTTGCTTTTTGATTGCGTCCCATTGTCCCTCGTTTGTAAGTCCACTTTGGATAAAGCGCTGCAAATGACAAATGTAAAGGTAACTTGAACAACTTATTAAATATAATATATAATAATAAAATTATACCAATAATACAAGAAAATATTGTGTTTTTGGGGGGGGGCAAATAATATGCTGTACAACATACATTGAATTAAAACATAAATTAATCAACGAAAAAAAAATGTTTGGTTGTATTATCGTCCTTCCAATTGGATTATTATTATATTATTAATTTGAAATGGACATTGAGTATAAAACAGTTAGTTCCAGTTCTTGATTCTGATTGGTCAGCAGCTGTGTTTTATTCACTAATGCTATGACCCGCATCATTCAATTGGTTCTGTGTATCACTGCGCACATTGCAAACTAGGGATGGGCGATACCACTTATTTTGTTTTCGATATGATACCGATATTTTTCAAGGCAGTATCGTCGATATCGATACGATACTTCTGAACGAAACTTTTAAATTATGAAATTTATTAAATTACTAAGAGTAAAATGGGTAATGATAACCATTTAACTTTGTTTAAAACACATTTTAACATCCAATAAGCTTAATTGTAATTTATTAGGTTATATTTTTGTTTACACATGGTTCAAATGTGTTTTTTGTTTACACATGATTCAAATCTACAAATACTACAGTTGAACTATGGTCACTTTAGTAAAACCATGGTTCATTATCATGACAGGCTGCTACATGCATAAAATGCAACCTTTTTGTTCTGACAGTGTATGATTTCTATTAATATTACAGAATAGAACATGATCAATATTATTTCAACGTTCAATTTAAATAAATGTAACTGTACAAACTATGTATAAGATTTAAATTTGTTTATTGTGAAATAACTCAAACATATGTTTTTTTTCTGTCCTCTGATAAGCATTGTTCAGGGCTGCTGTTCCCAAAAGCTTTAATGCTTTCTTATGATACTTTTGGGAAATGCAGCCCTGTTTGAATGCACTTCTAGAAGTGAGTGAACGCTCTCTTTGATGGATTGGATCCAATTCAATGCATTTGCACGCATTATTATTATTATTATTATTTTAAATAAACTTATCAACGTGGTAATAAACACACCTTAAGTATCGAATTATTTTAGTTGTGAGTAATCGTACGATTCGATACTGGCACATCGTACGATATATCGATACTTAGGATCGATACACCCATCCCTATTAGCAACATAACACCGTGCCCTAATCACACGCGATGCACCGCGAAACGCGATAAAAGGAATCTTTTCCATGTTAGAGTTTTTGTCCTAACCAGCCGCGACACGTGAAGTTTCTAATTTAGAAACTGTTTCTATTTCTGCGACGTCACGGCTGGAACAACACCATACAAACTATGACAATGATAATCTCAGGTACTGATTATGTGCTTTATTCAGTGTTAAAAGTGTCTAATGTGAGTTTGAATTTTATTTTGTGTGACCTTTATAGCCATACTGAAAGCTACAACAGATAGTTTATCTCAGATCCTGAAAATAAATGCCCACGTGCCCTCTCAGACTTTTGAGCCAAGTGGATTTTAATGCTGCTTCCAAAAGACAAAAAATAGTAGAATACTACTACTGATGCGATCTCACCGGCACAGCGCGGAGCCAGAGACAGTGCTGCGTATTATAAACCAATCACACATGATTCCGTTGACTTTATGAATGCAGCGGCCAATCAGAGGCATTCAAATGAGTCATCGCTGAAACACCCGTGTTTTGTTCAGTACCCGCGCTCACTCGCTGACTCTCATCAGAAACAACAAATGCAGATGTGCATAAGAATGTAAGTAAGAGATTCATTTCAGTGTAAACAGCTTCAGTGATTATGGGTGTGTTCACACTTGTCATGTTTGGTTCGATTAAAATGAACCATATATCATTCGAACCACACCAGAGTTCGTTTGGAAGCGGACCGAGACCGCTAAAAATATGGGTCTCGGTCCGCTTCCAAACGACTCTGTGCTGTTTCGCACGGTTCGGATGGCAGCAGTTCGAGCAATCGCACCAGAGTTCGTTTGGAAGCGGACTGAGACCCATCTTTTTAGCGGTCTCGGTCCGCTTCCAAACGAACTCTGGTGTGGTTCGAATGAAATATGAATGCAACATGGACCAAATACTTCTAAACGAATTAAAAACAGGAAGTAATGACAAGATGTGACTCTATGTGACATGATTTGACGACGCGGAACGAGCAGTGTATCCAAAACAAAATGAGCAGAGGGCAAACGAGGAGGTAAAGTGCCTTTTATGAGCTCTCTGTAAGTTCGCAGGTGGTGAAAATAAAATCATAAGTACACGCAGCAATGAGCGTGCTTAGTCCAGCAGACAGCATTAGCTGTGTTCAACTTAAAGCGGCTGAGCAGAGCGATCGGTGAATGGGTGCTTTAATGTCAAACACAGATCGGTCTGCGCAGCGCCGTTTTAAGTCGAACACAGCTTTTGTTTGGGGTGTTCGGTGAGTTCCGTCACAATATATACATCATTCAAGCCGACCAAGAGCCAGAAATTTTAAATTGAATGGACCTGGGCAACATAGGGTGGACCTCAGTGCCTTTTTCAAAAATAATTTTACATTATCCTACATGAGATAAAAATATGGATGCAAATGTTGTGTGATTTTTGTGATCGGAACGACTTTAAAGTCTGATAGTGTATGATCCTCAGTCGTTTAATGTATGATGGCCAGTTTTTCCTCTGTGTCTGTTTAAAAAGTCGGTGAGTGTATGATGCCTAGTGTTTTAAAATCAGTATTATGTTAAAAGTCATGTATTCCAGAGTGGCACAGAGTTTTAAAAACACTTAGTCTTATACTGTACTGACTTTGTAAACCAATCAGGTTCAATTCAATTCAATTTTATTTGTATAGTGCTTTTTATGATACAAATCGTTGCAAAGCAACTTACAGCAAATTAAGTTTCTACAATATTTAGTGGTAGCTTATCAGGGGTGACTGTCAGTTAATGTACATTTGGCAGAAATGTACGGAAAAATAAATTAAAGACATAATCAAACAGATGATGAATACTATTAACAGCAATTATTACATGATACAATCAAAAAAAACCCGTTCTAGCAAAGTGTGTTCTGTATGTTGTTCAGGGTAGGCATCATCTGAGGTCTCTGAGGGTGGATCATCTCTATCAGGTGGTTCTGGATCCAGACGGAAGCTTGGTAAATCCGAGTTACCACGGGAGGTCAATCTCAGCAGAGACAGAGAAAAAAATAGAGACATAATAGAATAGCTGCTGTTCCAACCAAGACAAATGATTTGTTTAACCCAACCGATAAGGAATCATAATGTGCAAATTGATTAGATATAACGCAAGACAAGATTAATGAGATGCATATTTGAATGTTGGCCAAAGAGAGGGTCTTAATATATATTAAATAACAGATCGGATCATTTGCAGAATGCGCCAACAAAAATATGGTTCTTATTATTATAAATACCAGAATACTTTGATACCACAGCAAAATAGTAGCATATTAGGGATGTACCGGATTTCACTAAACGCCGATGCGGCACGATACTGATTTCACTATACAGTTTTCTCACAATTTTTCTTTTTAACAAAAGGAGATTTAAGACAAATTATAAATTAAAATATGTCCTTTATTATTTCTTGGACAAAATGCTGCACATTTCTTAGTGAAACATAAATATGTCAAATAACAGAACTAAATAGAAATTTTTTAAACAAAATCCCAAATCAAAATAATGAAATACAAATTAAATAAATATCTTCAGATAAACAAACTAAGGCTTGGCTGGCTTTCCATTTAACATCAGAGGCACAATCTGCATTAAGCATGCATTTGCAATTCAATAAATATTTTGAAATTTGACGCCAAACGAATGTTTTTGATTTTAGCTTTGTGAAGGAGACACAAAATGTCACGCTCTGGACAGGAGGGTGGAGCTTATGGAAAACAGCACGTATTTATAGGATGCTGACCCTTAAGAACGAATGCCCGAATCAATATACTGATGCACTTGAGTATTCTGTCACCACGGTTTACGTTCTTAAAGTCTAGTGGTCGACCCGATATGTTGGTTTGGACAGCGGCATGCCGAATCTTGGAAAGCAGGGTGGCCAGGGCGATTATAAAAAGCAATATAATGTATTTATTTGTATTAATATTACAAGAAATGGAAATTTGAAATAATTTAAAAATGATAAATGTGTAAAATAAACATACTTTTACTTAAGATGACAAAGTATTTTTCACAAATAAAAAAATATTTAATAAAAAAAAAACACTGTAAACACTGTAACCAACAGGGCACTAAGTAATCTGAGAAGTTTGTGTGCATTGGGAATCACAATTTTTCAAATAAAGGCAAGGTAACACTCATTTTACATACAGAACACAATGAAAATGACATGAATATGACATTGGTCAAAAGCATGAAGCGCAGCATAATTTGAAATCACGAGTTTACGATCGCGCGTCTTCAGTGAGGCTGAACTCTCCTCCTGTCAGCATTCAATTCGCACGGACCGACCATCACGCAGAAAACACGCGATCATGCAGGATACAAATGACCACTTCACAAGATCTCACAGCTGGAATTTAGAATAAGTTTAAGGTTTGTGAATAAATGTCATTATCATTCAAGATTTGTTAAATTATATTAAATGTGTATTTCTGAATGCTGTTTGCCTTTCTATTACTAATAATACAATACTTTGTATACATTTTAATTTCCTTTCTATCTGATTATTAGGCAAACTTCTATCCGTATTAAACAGAACTGTTATCGACGACAGCAAACGAGGAAGAATGTGAGCACTGCGTGTTCAGGTGCTGCCGCTCTCAGCGCCGTCAAAATAAAACCTCAAACGCATCGGCCAAACAGAAAAACTTTGCGGCCAATGCCGATATTTGAAAAATGACAAATATCGGTTCGGGGACATACTTAAGAAATAACGGCTGTGTTTACTGGAGAATACTTGCAGAGACAGTTATTTTGAGATAATTTTGTGTGTGTGTTCATTCAGATGCAAGGATACGCAAAAGAGGAATCCATTCTGTGTTCGCGCATTGTCTGAAACTTTGAATGAGTGCGCGCAGCTCCGAATGCGCGTGAATGGTTTAAAACACTTGAATGTTTAAATCCTCAAGACTTAGAAACACGTGCAAACGATCAATTATCCGTTTTACCCCTACAAGTTGGTGAACAACGCAAATCAAGGAAGGAATTGTATATCACTGTTCAAGATAGCCCGTCAGGCAGGGCGGTAATACATTTTGGTAGCCCGAATGGAAAACACAAAAAGCCCCGGGGCGTTGGGCTAGCGATTTTGCGAGCCCTGTAATAGTAACTTTTATTTTATATATTTGGTAACACTTATTTTAAGGACCAATTCTCACGATTGACTATTGAATACTACTAGCATATTGTAGTATAAAGCACATATTAATGCCTTATTAATGCATATGTTAGATCCCTTAATTACTTAAACCCACACCTAAAAACCTAACAACCACCTATGAACCAACTATTAATAAGCTGCAAATTAGGAGTTTATTGAGGGAAAGCTCTTAGTTAATAGTGAATGTGTTCCCTGATCTCAAGTGTTACCATATATTTTTACTGAAATCTGTTTTTAATATGAAAAATAAATAAATAAATACCACAGAGATTTCTGAGTCATAGACTGTTGAATCAGAGTATTAAACTGAAAACTGATTCTCTTTCTAGAAAATGACACTAAAAACTATCAGCTGATAACCCCAGACTTAAAAACTTTTTAATTCTTTCACCATTTTTTTTGTGTTTTTTGTTTTACCACCAACGTAAAAACAATAAACTTTAAACCTACATTGACATTTATGCATTGGCAGGATGCTTTTATTCAAAGTGAATTACATTGCATGGAAGGTAAATTTGCCAGTTCTGAATTCCCTAGGAATCGAACCCATGACCTTGGCATTGCTAGCACTCTACTCTAGGAATAAGCATCACAGTCAATGCTATTAGTTTACAATTAACAAAAGTTACACCAGAAAACGCAAAAAATTCACCAATGGAAACTGACCCAAGTTTTCAGGATATACTATATATAATATATATATTATATATTATATATATATATCACTTCTCTGGGCAAGAGCCCTTGAAGGGCAACTGAGCTATATACTAAAAACAGTGAGATTTTCTAAATACTCAACGAAGAGAGAGGAAGAAAAAATCCTAAAAATCACATACCTTAAAGGCAAAATAAAAACGAAATAGAGTGTGAGATTAATTCTAATAAATAAAAAGTCCCAAGTTGCATGATCAAGCTTAGGTCAGGCAACGCTTAAGATGAAGAGGTGCGAGGGATGTGGTTATCGACCTGCAGGGCAGGACAGGGGAGTTATACAGATAAACACACTGAAAGGTGGTGTGTATTGGAGTGGGTTGTCTTGGGGCTAATATACCAGCATGTGGAGGCTGTGAGCAGAAGCTTGTGCTCACAAGGACTTCTGGCAGGCCACAGCGGAGGGGAGGGGAAGAAGCATTAACCTTTGGCCTTCCTGCCATCGAGTATTAGCAACCTGCAGCTCCCCTCGGAAGTTCACTGCACTGACTGGGTCATCAGAAGGCCTTCTCGAACTACAACTAAAGAGCAGCTTAGCACTTCCTATGTGCTAAAATTACTGAGTGTTAAGGACATGCGGGATTGGGGGGAGTGGGCACAACCTGCTAAATTTAGAATGCTGGGTCGTCCCGTACAACCTGACTCCAACTGAACTGATTTGGATCTTGACTGTAACTCAATGACTTAATGATCTATGACCTGTTGCATAAACTGCTTAGACTACTATTACAAGTTAGTTAATTGTATAAAAACATAGACTGGAACTTAAATTAGTTTAATTAATTGAGAGTCTAGATTTAGATTGATCTATATTTGAAGTTTACACAGGAAAAACAAAGGCAAGTAAATTGAGACAAAACAGTCATCTCACAACCAGATGGAAACCAATCAATGAATACCACACATTTAAAGTCAGCAAAGAGCCTTAAGTTGTATTCCGGCCTTACCATGTGATGTTTAAGAAGTCAGGCATACAGCAGAATTGACCTATCATTAAGCCCTGCCCCCCTTAGTTACTGTTGCTCACTCGGACAAACAAACGGAGATGCTCACGGTCTTACAATGACAGCTGTCTGTGAAAACCTTCTTCCGAAGTGTTTCTGATAAATTTGGGACACAGATGGACCTTCAAGTGAGACTTAAATATACCATGGAGGGATATACAAAAGATATTAAAATAAATATGTAAAAATACAGATCACAATGCAAACGGGAGAATTGTGTTACGGTCGTCACGATTGCAATGACAACATCCCGGACCAACACCGTTCATATACCGCAGAGTAAGATTAAATTAATTTACATTTAACCAGATTAATATGGAGAGGCACTCTAATATAGACCTTCATTTATGTGTTTTTGACCTACACTGTACAAGACACGAGAACAGTTCGCTATTTAGGTTTGTACGTTAGCAAGCATGGACTTGCTAACTTTAACGCTAACGTTAGCTAGTTTTAGCCAGAGATACTTTGTTGAAGCACAAGATAACATTAACGTTCTGCTTGAGCAGATGAAAAGTGTAACTTAATGAGAGTATGACAACCAGAAAATGAACGTTTTTGTCTTCATTGTGATTGGGGTTGGGGTTGAATGCTTAGGGACATTTTGCTCTGTTTTGGATGGATTTAGGAAATGGAATAAAATACATTACATTGCCTATCCTCTCAGGATAACTGGAATTAGTGTTACAAGTACCCTAGGCACATCGTTTTTCCATTTTTGTAGCATAAACATCATTAAACCGATGCAAGCTTCGGATCTTCCCATGTTTCTCGATGGCGCTGAAACCTAAAGATGTCAGAGTTCCGCTCCCCGTGCAACTGATACTCGACTGCCATTGGCTCATCTGCGTTCGAGGGGAGGGGCTTACCGATAGGTCAATTGAGGATAAACAATCCAGGACTGTCCTACAGAAGAACAACAGCTTTGTCTAAGCTGTCAAAACATCAATGTCAGCTCTATTCTGATGAAATGTATCAAAGTGAAATCGGATAAGATTCTATACAAAAACACGCAGCTCCAGGAGATGGAGTCAGCATCATTCCCGAATGGTTCTCCCTTTCATCCTGAAGGTTATACTGACAGCTACCACAGAGGCCACACACAGAAGAACAGACAACCGCTTCTGACAGCTTGTCAGGGGTACAAAGCACAATAAAGGCAAACAAGTATTTATAGAGAAAGGAAAACCAGACGCTCATTTTTAATAGTACGCCTGAGAGCTCAAGCAGTACTGAATCAATACACAGGACAATACAACCACTGTATTCAGAAATCAGTTTAAATCATTGAAAACCGAAATTATGATAACTAGCAAAACAGAAAACAGTTGAAACAGAATGAATAAGATTTGTACTCCATCTTGAACGAGCTTCAACTTTCGAGTGTTAAAGTCTCTCAATCATTTATGATGGTGCACTCTCTTTGTGGTTCCTTACAACAGCAAATTCCCATTATTTATATATAGTACATTACATTTACATTCAAACATTAGGGCTCAATGTTAGTGATGGCTCACTGATAATTGACAAAACTGGCCCTTGCCCTAATAGGCCAATTCTTAATGTCACTGACATTCATTAATCAAACACATGCATTCTATCCCTTGTTTTTTGGCTGCAAGATGTAGTTAAACAGCTGCCTAGAAACTCTAAGAAAAATTTGTGATAGTGTACTTAATATAAAATAGAATATTTTGAAAATGATAAAAAAGCCAGTAATGTTTTGCAACAGTGTTGCCTCCAAGTTACTGTAAAAACCCTTTGAAAATGTCTAACAGTGTATTTGTAGAATAAAATGTTGGAACTTCTGCACTACTAAAATCAGTGCTACTGGCACAACTAAGCAGAAAACAAATTACAGTTGAGTCATGTACGAAACTATCCTATAACTAAACTTAGAAACCACAAAGAAGAATCTAAAAAATGTATATTCGTGTTCTTTGACAACTAACTTTCCGTTTGGGGGTTGCTGGTTATCATGCTGTGTACCTGAGGCTAACTTTTTCTATATAGGATTTAAAATAAATATTTTGAAAAAATTTAATATTATTTTTTCCCCCCAAAAAGGATATTTGAAGTATCCGTTCTCAAAATATTAGACATCATTAAAGTCGCTGTTTAAGCTTGATGTTTTCTGACTAATTAATAGGGACCTGGGATCTCCAAAACAGAACAAGGGATGAAACAAAACTTGTTAATCTGAAATGCAATAATCCACAAACTCACAATCTCAAAGACATGAAGCTTTATCTGCTGAGTAATAGCAACAGCTTATAAGACAGAAGGTGAAAGGCCAGCAAAACACAGCAGGGACATTTTCTGGGGACACCACCGACACTCACAAATGCTTTCTTCTCCAGTTCTTTCCCTAACCCGTACCCCATCCTGTCCTGCAGCGTGGCACACCATTCTCCTCTCACATGGACAAGAGGATTTCAGCCTCTTACATCAGAGGGTTCAATGTTAAACTGAACTGGACTGGACTGTGGTGCGATGATGAGATAATGGAGAGGAAAAATGGGGTCGGAAAGATCTCATAACCCCCCCCCCCCCCAGGACACCTGTCTGGTTGTTAGATATTTAGGTTACATAAATTGCGTTTCGATTCCAGGTCAAGCACTGTTAAATCCTGGGATATTTATTTAAATTAAGCATTACAAAATGTGGTTTGATTCACAAAACTGCATGAAGAAAAACTACCCTTTAAAAAAAACAATGAATTCATTAAAAATTCTAGGCAAAGGAAAGAATGAAAATCAGGCAAACGATTCTACTGTTACAGAATGCAAACTGAACTCCAGCAAAGGAGAGTTCACCACAGCCAGCCTTTTAAATCTGTGCAGACAAGAACAATGTGCTCTAATTTTATCAGAGCAAGACGGAGGCAGTGTGCAGCCACATAAGCCAATATTAAATTATGTCCAGCTATAAAGTGGGGCTAGACACCAAATAGAAAGCCACAATGTACACAGAGAATCCCATGAAAGACAAGGAATTCCAAGTCTCTTTCTACTTTTACAAGCTCTGCGGTTCAGGGGTTTGTGTGCACCCGTATAGTCCAGAGCGAGATCGCTCATCCGTATTGCTTGCCCTTTTGACACAAGCTGAATACTGGCGTCTCACGCCTCCAAGCTTTGACCCCAATCCCCTGCAGTGCCATGAGGGACGGTGGTTTCCTAAAACCAGACGAAAGGGGGGAGAGCTGAATCTGGGTGTACTGGAGCAAAGGAGCTCCTCGTTTTGGTGTGATTTATAATTAAGGTTGAGCAGCACACACTCAAAGGGTAGACGGGCTATGAATTACAAGTGAATTGCCCTATTCATTTTATCACTGGCATCAGCCAAGTGTGACATGATTTTCAAGAGAGAAAAATAGATAGAAGAAAAAAAATTATGGTTCTCAATTAAGCACACAAGACAATAAGCAAAGCTACAAAAGCACACAGTGACAATATGGATAAAAAAGTACTAGAATAATAGGGGAGAAGGACGGCAAATCCAAATTCCTATTTCTTAGAGAGCAAAGATGGTTATCTAAATAAAATAATAATTTTTACATTTTAAAAAATGCAAATATCTAACTGCTCTGAGTATTTAGATATTTCACAAGGAGAAACAAATGACCCAACTCATATTCACATCAGCTAACAGAGCAAGAATCAATCTAGGCTAGATCTAAGAAACTAACTCTAATTGACTTCTTTTACTTCTAGTCTTTCTTTTCTCTTTCCTGTAAAATATATGTCAGTACACAAGTTATAGGCTGTCCTCTTTGTGTGTTTCGCTGGAAATCACATAACCAACAGAAATTTAATTTCATGATGAATAGATCCCTTTCCGTGTGAAAGAACAATGGCAACAGTGAGGAGCCTGTTAATTGGAGGATTTTAAGTGTAATGTTTAATAGGATCAGATGCATGCGATATTAGTTGTACCCACCAGATTCACACTGGAATCTTCTATTATTTTGAGAGACAGGAAGAGTAATGGTGAAAGTTCAGCCCTTCATTTTGTACCACCTCAAACATTTAAAAATGCAGAAACGTTTTAGGGATATTTTTTTGACACTGACAATGTGATATCACTCCCCTTAGGGCAAGTTATTTATTTTTGGCTAATTTTTCAGTGCAACCAAATTAACATTAAAATAACCAAATATCAGGTTCACTGCATAGTTTATTACTATGGAACTGTGGTAGTCTGGTATGCTAATTAACATATCTGAGCACAGTATATTTTAAAAATAAACAAAGGTAAATAAATATAACAAAATTAAAGACTATTTAAAAAATATATACATATTTCAGTGTAAATAAAGGCTCTAATTACAGATTACGCGACTAAACAGCAGTTGGATAAATCTAAAACAGTATTTTATCCAAGCTATCATTTATCTGACCCAGTCAGCAAAGTAACTAACAGTAAACACATTACAGGCTCAGTCTAACGTTACCTGCATTAACTTGGTTAAGAGTGTTTATGGTCCAGCTCGTCGTTGAGTTAGAAGCTACAAGCTTGAAGAACAGCCCAGATTTTTAACCACTAAACCACAGCACACAAATGTCTTCAACTGATTAGATTTAAAGTTGAACTCACAGCCTGTTTTAGAGATGATCAAAGATTTTTTTTTAAACCCAGTGAGCTGCCATCTAGGACAAAACCAAACAGTGCGTTGCAAATCGTAGCTGTAACGATGTCAGCAGCCTAGGCTTTGAGAAGGGAGCAATATCTCAACTTCCCTTTGTTCACAAGTCGAGCGTTGGCAGCTTCTGTAAAAAAAAAAGGGTCCGCATGTTGTTTACAGCGGACAAAAGGCATTCTCCCCCCCCCCCCCCCCAGAAAAAGGTTAAACCTTAAAAAAAGAACAGAACAGACCCAGGTAACAATGTATGAAGCAGCTGAATTTCCGAAAGAGTCCCAAAAAGGCAGCAGAACGAAAGTAAACGCAAAATTCAGTGTGCAAAGGACTGCAATTTCTATGCAGATGCTCTGATGGAGATTATAGATGCATGCATGCTGGAAAAACAGCAGATGACATTTCCATGACATATACCCTCGAAAAGACAGGGAAAAAAATAAAACAGCGAGGCAGTTTGTCAAGTACAGTGGCATAAATTGGTCATCAGAAATAGCATCTTCATCTACGGTGCAAAATGAAGAAGAGGGCAGTTTGAAGCTGCTACTGTCTGGTAGACTGACATGAGATTATACGATTCGAGCTGTTTCATTAAAGTGCAAAAATAAAGATAGCGAGCGATGTGGCGAGCAGTCTGGCTGCAGTCGTGTGGGAAAATCCATAGATGTTTTTAAAACGACCGTGGAAATATCCAGGAATAAGTGCGGAGTGTCCGGAGAAAGCGCTGAGAGTGTCGGGTCAGGATCAAGCCTCTGCAGCCATTTTGTTCGGTATCAACACAGCAGACGTGCAGCTCAACTCCGGTGGGAGGGGCTTAACCGCTAATACATTTCAATATGACGTTTAACCAACCAATAAGCAAGCAGACTGATTTTTACATCGGAGCACCGCCCATAAAAGGTTTCAAAGCGTCCAGTTGGAATTCACAGGGGCTGGAATGGGCGTTCAACGGAGACCACTGCACGCTCTCTACACAAACAAACAAACAATAAAAAAGAAGCGTTTTCATCTATTTATCTATCTATCTAGACACACATTACACATGAAGGGAGTAATCTAATCTACATTCAAGGATGCTCCCATATAGTATAGACTCTGCCACTGTTTGACCTATAGTGTGATTCCTAGTGTGACATTCTGAAATACAAAAGGGAGAAAGAGGAAAGATTCATGCAGCAGGGTCCAGGCTTTATACTGTTGTAATTTCCCATGGAACAAAAAGGGGGATGAAAGGGCTGGTTAAAGAAAACAAGGCAGAGGGAAAGAGTTAATTTTATGTTAGTTATTTTTAGTTATTTTCTAAATTAAAACAATACAACATTTTGAAGTACAAAAAAGAAAGAACGAAAAAACATTACATTTAAAGGGTTTGTTCACCCAAAAATAAAAATTATGTCAATAATTTCTCACCCTCATGTCATCTTCAGAACACAAATTAAGATAATTTTGATGGAATCTGAGAGCTCTCTGACACTCCGTAGACAGCAATGATATTACCACAATCAACACACACACTGTAAACCCGAACAGTACTATGGACTTAAAAAATTTGAGTACAATACAATTAAAATATGTGAAATAGTTAATGCTACTTTAAACAATAACATTTTCTGAACGAGCAGTTTACTTTTATTTTTGTGGGGCTCATTATTTTTGAGTAAACATCGCTACTTCACTGAATATTTTTAAGTATACTGACTGCGCGGCGTAAATTACGTCATTTACGTCACGTCGTTGTGACGTTGCTCTGATAGACGTTGGAGGAATCCATTCAACATGGCGGCAGGATTCAACGCATGGAATACCTTGTAAGTAATCTAAACGTGTCAACGTTTTCTAAGCTGTTTTTTGTATGTTATGTTGTTATGTTAGAAAATGTTGAATCTTTGGGATGCGCTGTTTTTATGAAGCATCGTGAAGCAGTCGCCTAGTGTTAGCGCGCTCTTTTTAAATGCTATTTTAGCGTCACTGCTTCGTGTTATATTAACGTCAAGCAAGCAGGGCAATAATGTTAAAGTTAGCTGGGAACTCTTTTCAGTTTACGTTAACTGCATTTTTACGCTTTGAAAGTGTGTTGCTGTTTATGGTAAATGCCCTGATGTGGTAAATGTGCTTTTCCCCCCCTGCATGCACGTGAATGGCTAGCAGTAAGCTAATGTCAATGATTAACGCTAACGTTACACCGACGGGAAGTTAACAAGACATTAGATTCAGTTAAATAATCAAATCTGAATGACTGAAAATACTGTAATATTGATGTACAAATACTGGAAATATAATAAATGAATATTTTCTTCACTTGCAGTGTGAACTGGTTGCTTGCTGAACAAAGCCTCAACAATCGAGGTAATGTTAACTTAAATGGAGTGGAAATGCAAGTTGTGTCCTGTCTCCTCAGACACCAGGGCAGAGTTATTTAGTCACTAACCTTCACAGCATAGAAATTATAATTAGCCCTTTACCTTGTCTATATGACACTTGTATTTTAACATTTCAGTCATTTAATGCACTGAAAATTCATTTATCAAGAAGTCACAAAGACACACATAGAACTGGTGCAAGTGAAGGAGCACAGGCAGAACATGCAGTTTTTTTCTTGTCGCTTGTGTGACTTTACACAGCCTTTCTCAGAGGCAACAATGTTCACTCCAGGAAAGGTAAAGACGTAATTTGTGTCCAAATAAGGGTCTGGCTAGGGCCCGCTGTGTAAAAGCTGTTACAGCCATAACTTACACAGTCTCTTTCTTATTGTATTCAAACTAAAATAAAGTTGGCTTACTTGGCCTTAATTTTCACTGGTTTTTTTTTTTTTTTTTTTGTTTTAGTTTGGTGGCGGATTTCCATGATGCCAACATGAAGCTCACTTTAGCCCTTCGTGCAATCTCAGTATACTTGCGTGAGGAGGACCCACAGGTCTTTAAGATGTGGAATGTAAGTATTCCTAGTATCAGGCTGCTAAAATTCAAGATTGTTCCTCTGTTAATTGTTTATTATTATTATTATTATTGATATAAATCTAGCAGTGCTCTAGTAATTATGTAATAGACCCCAGCTGCCACTTACCTATACAGTACCAATGAAAAGTTTGAAAACCTTACAATGAATGTTTTTTTGAAAATGTATTAATGTTTTTGAAAAAAAGTATCTTATGCTCACCAATGGCTGCATTTAAATAACCAAAAATAAAGTAAAAAAAAACAAAACTTTTACTTTATTTTTATAATGGAATTTATTTGGTGATCAAGCTAAATTTTCAGCATCATACTCCAGTCTTTAGTGTCACATGATAACTCAGAAATCATTCTAAGGAGATCAGCTACTTAAAAGGATAGTTCACCCTAACACTAAAAATTCATCATTATTCACACTCAAGTTGTCCATACACCGACGAAGTTTCTGGTAGGTGGACACACACACACACACACACACAAAGATATTTTGAAGAATGTTGTTAACCAAACAATTTTGGTTCCCCATTGATTCCATATTATGAAAAAAAAAATACTACTGAAGAAGTCAATGGGGACCCATAAAATGTTACCAACATTCTTCAAAATATATGTGTTGTTCAGAAGAAAAAGAAAATATACAGATTTAGCAACAACAAGTGTGAAAGTTTTGGTGAAACATATCCCTGTAAGAAAGATGTTTAAATTATCAAATGTGAAAAAGGATTAGGGTTAATGGTGATGCATTAATTGATTAAAAGTGACATTGAAGACATTTATATTTCTATTTAATCAATTTAATAAACAAACTTAAACAAAAGTCTTATACAAAGTCTTTTCCTTATACAAAATAAATGCTGTTCATTAAACTTTATCAAAGAATCCAGAAAAAAGTATCATAATTTCCACAGAAATGTAAAGAAGCATGATGTTTCAACAATGATAAATGTTCTTTAGAATAATAATGTTATTAGAATGATTTCTGAAGGATCATTTGTGACACTGAAGACTGACAGTAGTATGCTGAAAATCAGCTTTGCCATTACAGGAAGAATTTGCATTTAAATAACAGTCACATAGAACAAAATGTTCTTAATGTGTTGTAATTTTCACATATTACTTTTAAAATTGTATGTGGATTACAGACGTACAAGCTGGTGAGCAAAATAAACTTATTTCAAAAGCATTCAAATGTTATTGTTTCAAACGTTTGGTAGGTACTGTATCTAGCATTTAAATTGTATATACATTGCAAGAATATTAACTTGTGAAATATCTACCTATATAATTGCCTGTTGAGCAGTGACGTGCAGTACTCTTCTTCAATATAAATGCTATTGTCTACTTTTGATGTACTAAGTTAAACTTAAACCTCTATGCTGCTTCCAGAGTGAGGAGTCAGGTGAACCAGACATCACAGACTGTCACATTGCTCTTGTCATGGTGGTCAACAGAGGCACTGCATGTCCGGTTCATTTCAATCCTGCAAGCACCGCTATCAAGGTTGAAGATGATGTTGTGATGAGTGATATCCCCAGGTTTGCCGATGCATTTGTATTGTTGTTTGTTGATCTATGCATTGCATTTGGACTACCCCAAGAAACTCTCTCTTACTTTTAGCTTCATCCAGAAAGTACTGATGGGTCTTGATGATGGCACACCACTGAAACCCTGCCTACTCAGTCTCAACAATGATCTGTTAAAGGATGTGTAGGCCATGTTAAGACTTGTATGTAGGCACATGTATGTGTACATACATTTGCATGTTTGTGATGCCGAGAATAATGACTGGTTTGTTGTTTAAAGTATTTGAATGAAAGTTTACATTTTGTATATTATGTTTTGCCCTCCAAATCTACCTCAGTTTTTCATAGTTGCACTTTAAATAGTATAACTTGCTTATCTGAATCTTAAATTGAGATGACTATGATAATAAATTATAGTATTTCTGGATGTTTTTGTAAGTCTTCAATGGGATAGACTTGATGTCCTTTTTTAATATTATATATGACCTATATCTTTTTTTTTGTTATAATTTATTATATTTCTTTTCAATGTCACTTTCAGTTTGATGCATTGCTGTACGAGATGTACTGTCAAACGTATGTCCTGATTTCTTAATGAGTCACAAAGTTTTAAAAATTGTAAGGCTGAATAAATCAATTCTTTAGCTAATGTTGTATTTGTATTTATTTTTTTTAATATGCTGAACTTCAGCATGATCAATTAATTAGCCTATGAGTCATGCATAAGAGTTTGTGCGTGTGTGTGTTATAGAATTTCTATGAAATTAAGTATTATTGCATCAAAATAATTGAGTCTGGATAAACTAAAAACATTACTTAGGGTAAACAGTACTTTTAAGTATAGTGTACTCAATAGTAAAATAAAATAAGAAACTTTTAAGTTGGGAATTAATGGTAATTTCTAACTTTGGTACTTAAAAAATTTGAGTGGTTTACTTAAATGATTAGGTAATCACACCGGGTCCACAAAAATGAGGATCGACCTATCGGGTTTACAGTGCAGAAATGTGAAAGAAATCTGTTAACAAGTCAAGTAATCGGTTAAATCGTAATTTTACGAAGCTACGAGAGTACTTTTTGTGCTCAAAGAAAACAATAATAACATAACTTATTCAACAATACTCCTCCCCAAGTTACCGTCTTCTGCTATTTTGGAGAGTACCCCAGAAAGTAATCAACGTAATCAGCGTTGTTTATGTCGTTATTTTTGTTTTCTTTGTGCACCAAAAGTATTCTCGTAGCTTCGTA
>JADLZN010011903.1:0-73719 GCA_018155175.1 Sinocyclocheilus anophthalmus | reverse complement strand
TCTTTGGTCTTCTGGGTGTTGAGTGGCAGATTAATGTTGGCACTCCACACTGCCGGGTGCTGAACCTCATCCCTCTAGGCCGTTTCATCATTGCCACTGATCAGGCCTACCACCGTGGTGTCATCTGCAAACTTGATTATGGAGTTAGAGCCATGCACAGGTATGCAGTCGTGGGTGAAAAGGGAGTAGAGTATTGGGCTCAGCATACAGCCCTGTGGTACCCCAGTGTTTAAAGTAAGGACAGAGGAGGTGTGGTTACTGATCCTAACAGACTGTGGTCTGTTGGTGAGAAAGTCCAGGGTCCAGTTACAGAGGGAGGGGCTGATGCTAAGATCACAGAGCTTGGAGATCAGCTTGGATGGGATCACCATATTGAAGGCGGAATTGAAATCAATGAATAGCATCCTGACATATGTGTTGGTTCTGTCCAGGTGCGTCAAGGCAGAGTGGAGAGCTGAGGTGATGGCATCCTCCGTTGACCTGTTGGATTTGTAGGCGAACTGGTATGGGTCCAGTGTTGGGGGCAAGCATGTTTTCAGGTGGGAGAGGACCAGTCTCTCAAAACACTTTGCAATAATGGGAGTAAGAGCAACTGGGCGGATGTCATTGAGGGCCACTGCACCAGCATGTTTTGGTACGGGTACAATGGTGGTTGACAATGGCTTGGGCCAAAGAGAGGTTGAAAATGTTGGTGAAGACCTCAGCTGTTCTGCACAGGCCCTAAGCACTCGGCCAGGGATGCCGTCAGGGCCGGCACCTTTATGTGCATTCACCTTACGCAAGGTGGAGCACACGTCACTGGTGGAAAGTGTGAGCGGGAGGTCGTCAGATGTGAGCACAGCTTTGATGGGTGGTTCTGTGTTTCCACGATCAAAGCGAGCATAAAAGTTGTTCAGTTCATCAGGGAAGGTGGCATTGCTGGTTGGGGGTGAGCTGTTTGCTGGTTTATAGTTTGTGAGGGCATGGATGCCTGTCCACATGCGCCGAGGGTCGTTGTTTTTAAATCGGTCCTCAATGTGCAGTTTGTAGTTGTTTTTAGCAGATTGAATTCCCCTCTTCAGATTGGACCTGGATAAGCTGTAGGCTTCACGGTCGCCAGATTTGAAAGCAGCGTCAGGTGCCTTTGGTAGGAGCCAGATTTCCTTGTTCATCCAGGGTTTCTGATTGGGGTACATTTTAATTATTTTATGGGTGGTTACCTTGCCAACACATTCGTTGATATGATGCAGAACAGAGCTGGTGTAGGTATTAACATCTGTGTGGGAGTCCAGTGTGGCCCGAGAAGCAAACAAATTCCAGTCTGTGTTCTGGAACTCCTGCTGTAGTGAAGAGTCTGCTTCTTCCAGCCAAACTTTAACAGCCCTCACAGTGGGTTTCACACGTTTGATGATTGGGGTGTATTTGGGTAGCAGGAACAGGGATAGGTGATCAGATTGTCCAACGTGGGGGTGGGGAGTTGCTTTGTAAGCATCAGGGATGTTTGTATAAACTTGATCAAGAGTATTGTCTCCTCTTGTAAGGCAAGAAACGTTTTGATAAAATTTGGGGAGAGTTGTTCTCATATTGGCATGATTGAAATCACCAGCAATAATAAAAATCACCAGCAATACATGCTTTCAGCCCGAGACGCAGAGATAGGCCCCAGCATCCAGCACCCGCATGGTTATTTATACAAGAAATTATGTAGCTTCAGTTATAATTTTAGAAGGAAATCCCTTGCAGGTGGGGTTAATATTTTGGGTTTGAAACCCCCTCTTTAAAGGGTTTTAAGCTAGAAACAGCTCAAATTCGGTTACAGATTACCCATTTTAAAGTGCGCTGTTGGGGTCTGTTTTTTCACAGGATCATATTTATACCTTAAGGTACTAATATGTACCCTGTAGATATGGTAGCAATATGATAAGTACCACAAAGGATACAATTTTGCAAAAAAAATTCTCACAGTGCAGATGCATTGAGACACAATGGATAGATTCTGTGATCTAGACTGCAGTGCATAAAGTGTTTTTCATGAATACCATCTCATACCTCTCTCCATTCATACACACTTTTACAACCATCACCACCCCATTTACGCTTGAAATGACCCCTTCCTGACTATTTGACATGCCCTTAGCCTGCTGATGTCTAGACAGATTGCAGCACTTTGTTTGCTTTTCAAGCTCTGTCCCCACTTCCATAGACCCTTATCCACATATCTCTCTGTAGTGTCATCTGATTACACCTGCCTTGTTCCCTGCTGCAGTCTGTTATCTACCATCCTAAGCGGCTTTTGACTAATGGAAGCCCTGTTTCGCAGTAAACACTCTGTTTGCAGATCAATAGCACATCGTTTTTATTAGTTGGATCACAGTCTATTGCGCTCACACAACTACCAGTGCGGGTTGTGGGGTGCGAGTCAGGCGGTCACAGGGGGTGAGGGGGAGGGGGGTCCACAACGACGAAGGTGATGAGGGAGTCAGAGAAGTGTGTTAGGGTTCTGGAGCTCGGGGCAACATTCTACTGGTGGGTGTGTTTATGACCTGTTGGCTTTGGCTTTGGGAGCAAGGTCTCTGATATCAAAAGATCTTTAATACAGTATGTGAATTTCTGCAATGATGACAGGAATAAAAAAAGGAAGCTGACTTTCAATTAGCCTTTTTAAGAGAAGTCAATTGGTGTTTGTAGTCCTTGATTCATGTAATTGGTCAGCACTGGGGAATGATCCTTGATTTAATGTGGCCCGGAGACCTCAAATACCCACATTCTCCACCACTTTGATCTCTAAATCAAAAGGGAAAGGTAAAGGAAGAAAGAAAGAAACATTGCCAGTTATCACTGTCACTGTACAAGATGTTTTATCAAGTAACCTAAAAAATGGTTTCATGTGGTAACATCAAATTCCGATTGAAGTTGGAAATGTTACGTAAAATGAATGGATCAACCTGAGTACAGTAGGTTACACCGGCAAAAAAACGTTTTCACTACATGAAATGTAGCAAAACTCTGAATTAAATTGTGAGACTCTTTAGAAACAGACTATAGTTTTGACCTATGAGTGAACTCTTCCGTGAACACCTCGCTTTATAAATCCATCCCGCTCTCAGAGAGGTGATCAGCATCAGCAGGAAGGTGGTGGAAGGGTGCCAAGATGTTTCCTCTGTGAATCGGAGCTTTCATCTCCCCACGTCCTTGAAGGTCTTTGATTATCTGTGAAGCAGATTATCTTATTCACTACAATCAGCTCCTCAGCTAGCGTAGGGATGTTCAGAGCCCTGTTAGGATCTAAAGATTCCTGGCATAGCGATAGCGGAGTATGTATGATTAACGTGTCTTTGTGATCTTCTTGTGGCATTGATGTTTCTCAATGTATCGTGGCATTGATGTTTCTCAATGTATTGTGGCATTGATGTTTCTCAATGTATTGTGGCATTGATGTTTCTCAATGTAAAATGCAATAAAAACATCATCTTGTGGTTTTATAATGATTAAACCACTGCAACAACTTCAGCCTATTGGTAAACTTTGTAAAAAAGTTTGAAGTTGGTACACTCTTTTAAGAAATGAATACTTTTACTTAGAAATCGGTAACACTTTAATTTAAGGACCAGTTATTTCTATTAACTTGTTGCTTATTAGCATGCACAGTACTAGCATACTGGCTGTTTATTAGTACTAATAAAGCACATATTAATGCCTTATTCTGAATGACCATAGTCCTACCCAATACCTAAACTTATCAACTATCTTACTAACTATTAATAAGTGGCAAATTAGCAGTTTATTGAGGGAAAAGTCTTAAGTTAATATTGAATATGTGTTACCTAGAAATCTTTTGTACCAATTTAATTTCAAGCTGTATATCACAGTTTCCGCAAAGCTGCTTTTAATAATGATATTAATAACTGTTTCTTTATAACAGCAAATCATCATACTCGAAGGATTTCTTTAGACTGTGACACTAAAGACTTTTACATTTTAAAATATATTAATAGCAACAGTTTAGTAATAATAATTCCAATATACTTTTTTTTTTAAATTTCATCAGCAAATGCAGCCCTTGTGAGAGGAAGGACATCTTTAAAACCATTTAAAAATCTTTTCCAACCCAACCGTTGAATTGTTTTGTAACCCTTAACTGTATTATAAGGTACAAGCTGTTATGGTTTGAAATAAACATGCCATTAATCCTAACGGTGCATTATGGTTTCCCTGTAGGTTGGCTTGACTCCTCACCTGCGTTCAGTGCCCAGGACCTGGGTGAGGGAGGGAGGAATGGTACAGCTGTCTAAGAAGTGCCTCAATGCTCAATTCCAGGGAACCAGTGACTCTGAAATCCTGTACACCATTCATTCTGAGAGCGGACAGCCCAAATATGGTATCATCACCATCTGTCTCCAGCATTCCTTACTCAATGTCTGTTTTTCTTTCTAAACTCAATTCAGTGCCATGAACTAGGGTAAAATGTGATTTATGTGTCTAGGAGAGATTGTGCTGGTGTCTATGCCTGCTGATGGTCCTGTGGAGGCATGGCAGTCCTTCCCAGATGGTCAAGATACCACACCAACCAGCTCATTTACACAGCAAGATGTTAATGAGGGGACTGTCTGGTACAGACACTATGGATCCGCTACACAGAGAGACACTTTTCAGTTTCAGGTGAGACACACACAGTGAGCATTAAATTTAACATGAGGCAAATACTGTTGTGTTGACAAGAGCCCTTCGGCTGAGTATGTAGAGCCATAGGTGTCACTTGACTTCTGGCTGGTTAGAAATAGTTCTTTATGTGTTATATATTGATATGCATTTAATTAATGACAGGGGTTCAGTAGAAGTTCTACTCTGTTTCATTAGGGTGTTTTCTGTTGATTGGCCCACTTAAAACAAAAATCATTACCTTTCAACAAACACACATCCACCAGTCACTGTTAAACTCTTTTTCATGCTCAAAGCACCAGACAAAAGTTTGAGTAATAATAATATTTATTACGGTATTTATTACAATAATTTGTCATAGTATTTCACAATATTAGTTTTTCTGTATTTTTGATAACATGAATGCACAAAATTGATTTCAAAAGCATGATAAAAAAATCCTGCCAACCCCAAACTGAACAGAACTTTTCTTTCTCTCTCAGACACACAACATCAGACTTTTAGATCAGCGTATCTCCTGTTACAAGTGATGCACGAAGCGAACACAAACCTCTTAGAGAGATAAACACATTGTTCCTCTCTCGCACTATTGGACTATTTTCTCCATTTTACTTCAGCTCTGTTTCACACTCTTAGGCCAATTTGTCCATCTGTCCTACTTCTCCTTCACCAACCTCACTGCATTACTTGGGTATAAATGAGCTAATTTGTCTTCAAATCCAGTTTCAAATCAGTGTAAGCAGCATTAAAGGACATTCAGTCACATTCAATTCATCAGCTTAAACCCCTAATGACTCTTGACACAACAGTTTTTTGTCATCCTCGAGAAAATTACTTTTTCTTCTTGTTCTTTTCTCCTCTCGTCTTGCCTACGGCTGCACCCTGCGCCACGACTTCATTAAATAAGATTAGACTTTTAATGGTTCGACACAGTTTAGTTTATATCCTCAGGAGTGTTTCTGTGACCGTGAAGTGCTTCAGCCTATTTGTTAGGTGTCTGCTCAAGATGTCACTGTTGAAATAAACTTGTATTAGAATTGATGACAGATTTATTTAAATACCTCAAGAATAATATGTATATTGAGAGTGATTTTAGTTATGTAGTACATTAATGATTGCCAATTATTGTCTCGGAAATGTTTAAATACATTTTTTAGACAGATTATATTTTCTAGTGGGAACGTGTGCATGTTTACGGTGGTATCTGTTTAATTTATAAATGTCTATTCATGCATGGGTGTGTGTGCTTTTGCTGGCAGGTTTCAAGTGAGGTCTATCCAGAGACTCTGGGTGATGCACAGACCTTCACTATAGGAGTGATGCCTCAGACCCCCGGCCTGCCTCAGCTCTCGCCTGGAGCCGACCTGCAGATCACTGTAAGATTCAAACAGCAGGGCATGAAAAGACTGAATAATTATGTCATGTTAGATTTTAGTTAACATTTAGAGTATTGAACCTGTTTTTTAATTGAAACGTCTTCTTAGTCAAGTTTTGTTTTTCCTTTGTTAAAATACTTTCTCATTCCCCAGTTTAATGGTGAGAAATATAGGGTATACATTACTGTTTAAAAAGTTGGGGTCAATATGTTTTTTTTTAAATGGGTAGATGGAAGTATCCCTTTAAAGGGGTCCTATATGCTCGTTACAAAGTCTTGATTGTGTTTGGAGGGGTAGTATAACCGGCTTCTCATACTAGGTAAGGTCTTCGAAAAAACACATTATTTTTCCACATATTTTACATTATTACAACACCTCCCTCCCCAGTCTGGCATGAACGGCTTGAATAGTTCCTGTATTAAATGAAATACGAAATATGCTGTGATTGGTTAGCTGGGCCAGTGTGTGTTGTGATTGGCAGCACTCGGCGCCTGGTTGGGAAATGTCATACCCCTTACCATAGCCTGCGAGCTTCAGTGTCAATATTGCGTCAAAATCCAATGCAAGTTGAGCGCAATATAAACCCGTATGGATTGTAGCACGCTAAGTGTTCGTCTGCCTTGGGAAAAGCTAGCGTGTCGCCGCATAGTGACAACCACATCGTTGCCTTCTCTAGGTGCAGCTCAA
Organism: Sinocyclocheilus anophthalmus; assembly: GCA_018155175.1. Lineage (NCBI taxonomy): Eukaryota > Metazoa > Chordata > Actinopteri > Cypriniformes > Cyprinidae > Sinocyclocheilus > Sinocyclocheilus anophthalmus. The sequence continues at coordinate 67,018 of JADLZN010011903.1, read as the reverse complement.
CCAAGCTGTTGTAAGGGAAACAGGTCAATAATTTAGCTCAAATGGGAATCATTTAAGATTTTAAAGGGAGCTCCACCATTAATATGCAAGGGAATTAGGACAGAATCACTGTTTTACGGCTTATCACTGAGACGGCCAGCGATTCAGTGAACGAGGCGTATGACATCAATTCTGCAATGGACATTTATATACTAAATATAGTGAAAACACTATTAATTATCACATGTAACAAGATCGGCAGTTTAAGTTAACTTGTGAGCACAAAACACAAGATTCTTCTCTTTACAATATAAATAAGGCTTTATTGGATAAATCTAAGACGTATAAACTAATCTAACACATAAACACGCATTCACACAAGTTGCAGAAATAGAGAAAGTGAGGAAATAATTAGTTTGAATGAAAATGTGAAATCCCAAGTTTCCAGCAGTATGTGTCATTGCATAGATCTGAACAACCATCACTCACTTAATTAACCCTCGCACTGAGTTCCTCAATGGGGTTAAAATTTAGATTAACTGCACCAGTTCAGTTTAGAATCTGGAGGTACTTGCTTTCCTGTGTTGCGGGGTTTCCTTCTTTGTCTGGTTGCCGAAAGGGGTTTCCCCGAGGTTGCTGATTGGCTGGAGGTTCAGTCTTGGGAATCCAGTGGTTGGGCGTTGGCTGGCGACGCGGAGTTTTGGTCTGCAGTTGAAGTTTAGACAGCACTTTTCGGAGATGCGGCATTCGGCAAACTTAACTCAAAACACGAAACACTCAACGGAAAATAAAACAAACTAAAAAAATAGAAATAGATGTAAAGTTTGATGAGACCAGGTGTTGTTTCTCCTCATGGTTTTGGAGGAGCTGTCGTGTAAGCCAGACCACGCTCAAAACTAGAGAAGCATGACTAAAAACATAGCTCAAGGCTATGCCTAAAAAGAGGAGAGTAAGAAGGGGTTGAAGAAGAGAACCAAGAGCACCAAAAGCCAAGAGAGTGATTTGATGATGTTTCTAGTATTTAAACCAGGCTGTTTAAAACACCCCAAATGGTGTCTCGACCAATTTTAGCTCGGGGTGTTGCAATGTTTCTCATTCCCATTCATAAATCAACTGTTATCTCAACATTCACATGACCTGCGTTTTTCCCGCTCTAGTAGAGTATACATTTTGGACATGATTTCATATAATAAGAATATGATACATTTGACAAAGAACTGATTGGAAGAAAAGTTTCAAGCAAGAAGATTCAAACACACAAATACTAAACATGAATAGCAAATCTTAAACTAGATTCACTATTTATTCAAAATTACATTCACAATAAATGATTAATACATGATGGTTAAACAGTGGGTTTAGATACATGATATGGGGGTTAGATATTAGCAAGGGTGATTTTATTTGCTCGAGTCCTTTTAGTGTCATTTTAATGGCATGGAAAGGCAGTTTCCGTGCCATCCTGTGAATGTATGAAGACCAGAGATTAAAATGTCCGTAAGGAATTTTAGTCTCTCTGTTCTCGTCGTAAAGTGGGGGAAGTCAATTTACAAGGAGCTTGTGACTGTAGTTACTATCGTCTGATGGTCATGCGGTCATCTCTTTGACAATTTAATCTTGATCACTTGCCCTAAAATTGACAATCTCCTTGGAATTGTCAACAAGTGTTCTTTTGTTTAAATGTTCAACTGTTCTGTGAGCAGGGGTTTAGCATGTACTTAGGCTTCTCATAGGGGCTAGGTCTGAGTTTATGACATCCTGTTGTCTTGGCCGTCTGGGGAATTTTTGTGACTCCTCGGCCTAACTCAGTTTTACCGAAAAAAACCAATCTCGATTTTCCTGATTCGTCGATATCCTACACCTGTCTCTGACAGCTCAGTTGTGATATCACAAATCCCCGAAAATATGCTTTGTAGTCCAAACGAGTCGTTCGTTGTAGTTTTTGAAAAGTGATTTCTGTTAAAAAAAAACTAATTTTGAAGTGGACTTTGAGCTTTGTAACTTTTGCAGACATCTTTTTATGCGTCAACATACGCACTGACATACTACGACGAAATTTGAAAAAGCATAATAGGACCCCTTTAATCCTTTTCTTTTTGCAAGGACCCACATTACCATTGTTTACATTGTTACAAAAAATCTATTTTAAATAATGCTATTCTTTTCAAAAAGCCTGAAAAAAACTTATTGTGAAAAAGACAATTACATTCTAAAATTTAAAATATATTTAAATTGTATTAATATTTCACAATTTTACAGTTTTTTACTGTATTTTTAATCATATAAATTCAGCCTTGGTGAGCATAATAGACTTAAAAACACTTAAAAAACCCTTGACCTGGCTGAGATACATGATATCTCCAAACTTTTTTGTCTTCATCAGTGTAAATGTTTTTGGCTGTGTATGTGTGTGTGCAGGCACTGGAAGATCGCGTGACTGTGATATCTCCGTCTGCTCTCTCCTTCACTGACTCTGAGACGCCCAGCGACAAGCTTGTCTACAACATCACCAAAGCGCTTACCTCAGGCCACGGTAACTAAACCTCCATTATTGTCATAGGGGTGAGGAGTAGGACACTTACAGGCATAATGGAAGCCTGATAGTTTTGTTTTGTTCTCCTTTTTGTACCATTAAACAGAGAGTAGAGGATTTCAAAGGAAACTTGCCGAGACTTTACTGGAAGGGTAGACATTTCACGTCTAAGATCATTATGAGAAACTTCATATGTGGTTGTTGCTCAGTGTCACAGATATTTCATATCCTTTCGTGGATTAGACGTTTCATTTGGATTAAATAACATAGTCATAGAATAGTCATAAATCTTTTCTCAGAATAGAAGAAATGGTAGAAAAAAAGATGCTAGCTGTGACGTACCTCGTGAATATTTATTAATTTATGCAAAAGAAATCTGACTTAATCTTCATCTGTTTTAATAAAGACATCACCACTGAGATGTATGTGTAAATGTGTAAATTATGCATAAGGAACTCAGTCCCACAATGTTTATCCCACAATCTCTATTTCATTTAATTTCTTAGCTTCTAATACTGAACTGATTGTAATATTAATATTAATATGATGATGTCACTCTCCTCTTTCAGGTATGCTGGAGCACAGGGATAGACCTTACCATCATGTGCGTCTCTTTACCCAGGCTGATGTAGACAGTGGCAAAATTATCTACAGACCACCTCAAGCTCCTTCCCACCTTCAGGAGCTTTATCAGTACTCATTTACAGGTTAGTCTTTGCATTATTACATGAAAAGAAAAATGTTTCTTGAGCACAAATCAGCATATTATAATGATTTCTGAAGAATTATGTGATCTCAAGAATAGTAACTATTAGGCTTGGTCCCGCATAGCAATAAATTACATGTTAAAATATTAACATAGAAAACAGTTACTTTAAATTTCATTCACAATCTGTTATATACAGTGGGGCAAAAAAGTATTTAGTCAGCCACCAATTGTGCAAGTTCTCCACTTAAAAAGATGAGAGAGGCCTGTTATTTTCATCATAGGTATACCTCAACTTTGAGAGACAAAATGAGAAAAAAAATCCCAGAAAATCACATTGTGGGATTTTTAAAGAATTAATTGGTAAATTCCTCGGTAAAATAAGTATTTGGTCACCTACACACAAGCAAGATTTCTGGCTCTCACAGACATGTAACTTCTTCTTTAAGAGGCTCCTCTGTCCTCCACTCGTTACCTGTATTATTGGCATCTGTTTGAACTTGTTATCAGTTTAAAAGACACCTGTCCACAACCTCAACAGTCACACTCCAAACTCCACCATGGCCATGACCAAAGAGCTGTCAAAGGACACCATAAACAAAATTGTAGACCTGTACCAGGCTGGGAAGACTGAATCTGCAATAGGTTAGCAGCTGGTGTGAAGAAATCAACTGTGGGAGCAATTATTAGAAAATGGAAGACATACAAGACCACTGATAATCTCCCTCGATCTGGGGCTCCACGCAAGATCTCACCCCGTGGGGTCAAAATGATCACAAGAACTGTGAGCAAAAATCCCAGAACCACACGGGGGGACCTAGTGAATGACCTGCAGAGAGCTGGGAACAAAGTAACAAAGGCTACCATCAGTAACACACTTGCGCCGCCAGGGACTCAAATCCTGCCATGCCAGACGTGTCCCCCTGCTTAAGCCAGTACTTGTCCAGGCCCGTCTGAAGTTTGCTATAGAGCATTTGGATGATCCAGAAGAGGTTTGGGAGAATGTCATATGGTCAGATGTAACCAAAATAGAACTTTTTGGTAAAACTCATCTGAGGAGAAATCATGCTGAGTTGCATCCAAAGAACACCCTACCTACTGTGAAGCATGGGGGTGGAAACATCATGCTTTGGGGCTGTTTTTCTTCAAAGGGGCCAGGACGACTGATCCGTTTAAACGAAAGAATGAATGTGGCCATGTATCGTGAAATTGAGTGAAAACCTCCTTCCATCAGCAAGGGCATTGAAGATGAAACGTGGCTGGGTTTTCAGCATGACAATGATCCCAAACACGCCGCCCTTGAGGGAAGTGTGAGCGCAACGAAGGAGTTGCTTCGTAAGAAGCATTTCAAGGTCCTGGAGTGGCCTTGCCAGTCTCCAGATCTCAACCCCATAGAAAATTTTTGGAGGGAGTTGAAAATCCGTGTTGCACAGCGACATCCCCAAAACATTACTGCTCTAGAGGAGATATGCATGGAGGAATGGGCCAAAATACCAACAACAGTGTTTGAAAACCTTGTGAAGACTTACAGAAAACGTTTGACCTCTGTCATTGCCAACAAAGGTTATATAACAAAGTATTGAGATGAAATTTTGTTATTGACCAAATACTTTATTTTCCACCATAATTTGGCCGCCTCCGCTACATCTTTGCTTTAAAAATCCTCACAAGTGCTTTTCTGGTTTGTTTTTCTCCTTTTGTCTCTCATATTTTTAGCGTAATCCCTTATGAGTAAATTTCAGGCCTCTCTCCTCTTTTCTTAAGTGTTGAGAAATCTTGCACATATGCGGTGGCTGCTAATACTTTTTTTTCCCCTGTAATTCAGAATATTACTGTTTTTACTGTATCTTAAATAAACCCTTCCAATCCCAAACCTGAATGCAACCACTCAGATTCATTCATTTACAGATCTTTTGAGTCAACTAGAAATTTTAGTCCTTAAACATTTCTAATTGCAGTTTTTGTAACAATAGTAGCACACAGTAGTATAATGACACGCTCATTAATTTGAAATGTGTACAGTTTGTGTGGGAAGTTAATTAGAGTATATGCCAGCACACTGTTGATTTAGTACTAATCTGATGCTAATTGGTGCTTCTGGGCTGTCAAACCCAACATCTGAGGTATTGTTAGTGATGCATAAGTCTGTAAAACTCACCTCTCCAGCTGAACTGTTTAAATATGAAATAACCTCTCACCCTGCGCTCTAATTATTGTGATTTGTTAGCAGTTGATTGTGAAAGTAACCACTAACGTGGTTTCATTCCTGCAGGTCTACCAGAATCAGTGAGCCTCCATTTCACAGGTATACAGTATAATCACTTTTGGCCTCTGTAACCCCCCTACGACTCTGCTTTTTTCTCTCTTACCTTACACGCTTCCAGCAAACCCAGAATTCATTTCTTCCTCTGAAACACCATAGACAGATCCCTCTGTGCCTCTGATCCCACATTCCCTGGTGTGTTGCTATTATTTATTTATGGGACCTTCTCTTCCTAAGAGGGAGAGATAGCTGATAGTCCCACGTGGCATCGTCTGCTCTTATCTGATGTCCTATCCGGGACGGTACGAGGGGGCGCAATATGTGCGGGTGTAGGAGCATTCCACCTGACAGCAGGATACGACTGTGCATCCATCTTCTTCTCGCAGTGCCCATGAATCAGAGCTGTGACTGCTCATATGCCCTTCTGTGTCTGGATGGAAACAGGGCACTGTAGGGCAGACAAACTCCTTTTAATGCTTTTAGTAATGGATGGAGAGTAACAACAGAGTGTAGAAGAACAGCAGCATCAGAAGTCTATGCTAAAGGAGCTTTTTATTCCTAACTTATACATATACTCAACTGAAGGAAAACAACAACAGCGTCATAAAATTTGAGAACGAGAATCTCACCTCAGCTGTTATCTGTTAACATGCGCAGTTTAAATTTAAATATTCTGTTTTCATTTTATTCTTTTTCATTGTTCTAACAGGAATAAGGTTTTTGTTTTGTCTCACTTACATTTAAAATATGTAAATTGTAACTTTGATTTTGAAAACAATTTCTTCTCTTCTACCCTTACAAAAAATAGTTTTTTTTGTGCTACTTGTATCATCATAAAGGAATATGAATGATCCTTTTTTAATACCAAATCACCACTATTCTGTTTTATTCATTTTCGTCTTTTGGGAAATGTAAAAGCAATGTCTGCAGTTTTTTGACACTTATGTGAAGGAGCGCGCACTGAATATCACTGTGCTTTTTTGTTGCTTCAGATGCAACAGTAGAATCACTAAAATAAGTAGACAAGGAGGCTATCGATGATTACTGTACGTAAATCCAAGAAAGACAAGACCATTCACAATTCTCTATGCAAATATGAATGTTTTAGCATTCCTGACAGTTACTTTTTAATGTAGTGTAAGTCAATAGTGAATTTTCAAACTCATTTATTGTATTTCTAGCTTAAACTAGAACATTTTATAAAAATACAAAAATGTGCAGTCGCGTTTACCTTTTTTATTTCTGCGAATTTTTGTGGCCGAAATTACAGTAGTCAAGAATTTCACGTGAGAGTGAAATATTTTTTTCCCGTTCAGATGAAGTTGGTGGAGGCAGATGAATGTGAGCTTGCAGGGGCAGGTTTAAGCAGACTAAATGTTTGGAGAAGTCTTGCATATAGTATGTCACCAAAGAGAAGCTGTCCTGTTAAGGTTAAATATTAGAGGTTAAGAACAAACCCCTCACCAGAATATCAGGAATATCAATGCAGTGCCACCTCACAGACAGTAAGTGTTAAGTTTGAGACACAAGGATACCAGTGTTACAAATTTTTCACACGCACCAATAATATATATATATATTATATATATATATATATATTATACATGGCCACAACTACTTGAGCTTTGAAGGTTACAGCAGCTAAAAGACTGATTTCGACATTTATCAAATGGATCTTTCTTTGCTGACATTTATGAAGAAATAATATTATGTTGAATAGTTGTATATGCCAAGTTATCCCTGTATTTTACATCAAATGTTCAGTCTCTGGAGGATGATATGTCTTTATAGGTCTTTCTGTTTTCTTTCGCTCTCTCTGTCTGATTCATTCATCTGTGCTGTATTGAGCCGAAGTGCAGAAGACAGAACTGGCCTGAAGGTCAGCAGTGTTCTTGTGCATGTGTGACTTATTCCTATTCCCTCTCTTATGTCAGTTTCTGATGGAGAGCACACCACTCCAGAGATGGACTTTGCTATTCTGCTGTTGGCCAATCATCAGCAGCCACCGGTCTCTCAGATTCTGGATCCGGTGCTGGAGGTCAGTCTCGGCGGCAGGGCACCAGTGGGTAAGAACACGTGTATTGGCGTAAGTGCTACAAAGTAATTAGTGTGAATGAATAAGTATATAAAAGGCCCAGTCAGTGTCATTAAAAAGTTTTGTACCTCATTAAAAAAAGTTTTAGAGTTAAAGAACTGATTAGTTCTTTTGAAAAATGTTTTAAATCATGTTCAAAAGTGATTAGGATGGCAGTCATATCACATGACTAGTCGAATAATGCTCACTTTTTAATGCACATTTTTGACATTGAAAAAACAGACGTTTTAGTGCAAATAGAGCATTTCTCGAAAACCTTTTCTACATCCACACCACTAGGTGTCAGCGCAACAAACATAATATTTGCGCCTTTTATTCTTACGTGGATTTGTTTCTGTGTCATATAGGTGGACGACAGTTAGCAGTGACGGATGCTGATACGGCCCCTGAAGAGCTAGAGTTTGAGCTGGTGGAGGGGCCCCTACACGGGACCCTCCTGAGAGTGGACCTTGGCTCCCAGGTCCAGATGGTCAATGGTAGGTACTGCATTTTTGGTTCTCCCTAGTGTGTTCTTCTTTATCTTATTTTCTGGCTTCAGTTGCTTTAGTTTATTTATCAAAACTCTCCTTCACCTCAGGGGACACCTTCACCTCCAGTGACGTCACCAGGAACGTTCTGCAGTATGAGCATGCGGGTCTCACCACTGAGGAGGACTCCATGACTTTCTCTGTGACGGACGGGATCTCCATGACCTCCATCACGGTGCAGGTCTTGGTGTCGGAGGTCAAAGGTGACGCACCCAAACGCGACCCTAAGGCCCTGCTGTCAATGGAGGTGGCGGAAAAGAGCAGTACCATCATTAGACGTTCGCAGTTAGCTTATATGGTAAGGAATGACATGTTCTGACTATAACTGAAAATAAAAGTTAAAACTGGTAGATTACAATATGCTTAAAAGTAACTGTCAATGTCTTGTAGGATGATAAATCTCCCGATGAGACAATTTTTGTGCAGTTAGTTTCTGTACCGATGTATGGGATCCTCACCAAAACCAAGGCTGAAACAGACCATGAGGAACTTAGTGAATATTCCTCCTTTACAATAGAGGACATCAACAACCACAAAATCAGGTAAACTCCCTGCATCCAGTATTATTGTAGTATCATTAAGATACTATTATAGTTTTATTTCAAATATTTTGAATTAGTTTTATTTGTAATATATATTTTTTTTTAATTTTGTTAAGTTTTAATATTTTTGTTTTAGTAAAGTTTATTTTTTATGTTTTATTTATTTCATTTTTAATTTTGTATGGTTTTTAGTTTTATCAACTCCTGCCTGCATTCCGATGTTTTTATAATCTTCGCAGCTCTCTTTCATTTATTTTTACGATAATTGAAATTTAAATAGTAGGCTTTCATTTTCAATATGTGGTCTTGATCCTTCCGATTGTGTTTCTTTTCAGTCCATTACCCGTATAATGTGTTACCTTGTCATCCTAGTTCCAAGGCCTTAGGTTATATAAATGCAGCACTTACAAGATGTTTGGTGCCGCGACTTTGTAAAAGGACTTGGGAGCCCATCACCAGTAGCGTATTACCCACACAAGCTTCTTTAATCTGGCTTATTAAATTGTGTGAGTACCCCTGCGTAGAAGACTGATGAATCACCGATACTCTATATGTTCTTCTTCTGGTTTCCGTTTTAATTACTAGAGGTGTTATCTGTTACACCTTTGATAACGTGTAGCCCAGCCTGTCCTGATTTGTTCCTATGTCTTCTATGATGGGGAGGTAGATAGAGAACAATCGTCTTGGAGACACAGATCAGTGTATCCGACATAATAAGACGCCGTACACGTCGTCAGTGCCCGCTCGGGGAGACCGAATGCCGGCCCAGGATCGCAGTGCCTAGAGACACGAGGAAGCCTCGGTGCAAGCGAGGTCAGCCACATCGTCGTGCGATTAACGATGAGCTGTATAGAATCGTGGGTAACCCCCCCACGCGTCTCACAACAGTCAACTAGAGTTTTGAGTGAAGGGAATAGGACTGTTTTCGATCAGTCATCACTCTGCGGTCAAAAACAAGCTTGGCTGTTACATGCTGTTAGTAATCGGGGTGTTGAGGATAGCGTATTGCGTCCGACTCACTGAGGGGGATGCCGGTAGTCTTCGACGCACTACTAGCAGTGCAAACAATACGGATGGTTGCTAACAGTATGCACTCTGCGACCACGAGAACGCTTACGCACTCCAGAAGGACCTCTCCTGGTGTGGCTGAGCGGGGGTGCAGGCCCACCGAAGGTCTGTGGAGAAGGGTGTTCAAGTAGTAGCTATCTCTTTGTGTGTAATATATCTACGACATTGTTAGCAGTATCCCTTTTTTTGCCAGTAACTGTTAACAGAGCCGAGACTGAGGGCTACTGGGGGTGGGGTAGTTTCTTTTCAGCAATGCTATTTCTATGAGCGTGGCAAACTAGCTCCGATGTCTACGGAGGTGAATTTCTTCAGTGGAGGGAGTGGATGGCCGGGAGGAGCGAAATCCGAGCCCGAGGATTGCAGCACAGAGTACGGGAGGTGTCAAGCAGATCATGATCAGCGGTCCGTGTTTGGTGGGGAAGATGACGAGGTGCGTAGATCATGCAGAGGGCCTTATCGGTGGACCATAACCCTACCCACTAGCGCTTTTGTACAAAATTGAGTTTTTCAAGATCCAAGAAAGCATCATCTACTTTGAGAAATCCACCAAGTGGGCTTACTTATTTTAGTGAGTTTGGGGCCAGTTGTTTTTGGGAGTTCCGGGAGCGATTTCTTGTCTTGCAACTGACAGTCGCTTTCTCTTGTGTTTTGTCTAGAAAGTTGCTTGTTTGTTGTTTTTGAGATCAACTGTTTAGATATTAGGCTCAGAAATGTTATTCCCAGTAAAAAGCAGTCTCCAGAACAAAGTGTTGTTTGTTCAGCACATTGAGATGTGTGCTTTGTGTCCAGCAGCGATTGGTGGATCTCGCGTGATCAGCCCTGACGTCCCTTTCACTATAGAAGACCTCACTTCAGACCATATCTTCTATGTTCAAAACATCCGCCAAGCCAACATCCGCCAGGATGTCTTCAGCTTTTACATCAGTGATGGGTCTAGTCAAACTGAGGCTTTTGATATCACCATAGACATCCAGGTATAGTTGAAACACTAAAGCCAAAATTATACTTTAATTTTGTTTCGAAACTTTATTGCGTACAGCCGAATGTGTAGTCCATTTGATAGTGTTAACACAGGCTGTCAACACATTTGCACTAAAAAGGTCTCTTCGTTGTCCAGTGTATTTTCCTTTCCAGAAGTTAAAACTGTTAAAAATGTTAGAGTTTTTGGGGTTTCTTTTAACCCCCTCAATATAAACGCTGTCTATTGTTGTTGTTGTCTTCAGTGTTTTTTGTCCAAGTTAGTTTTGCCACCTTGTGGACAAACAAAATTAGCGGAAAAAAATTCAAGGCGAATATGCGAGCTGAATGTACAAAGTACGCACAATTCTAAAAAATCCGCATTCTATTGTATTGACAGTATTTACATCACGTGCACTGCACGAATACCCTAGTGTACGGACACAAAAAAAGAATTTTTGGGCTTAAAACTGGATGGTGTTTCTTTAATGAATGGTTTCCAGACTACATTTTCAGAATCCCTTTTGCTGTTACTTTAGACGACATACGGGTACTTTGATTTTTCTTAATTTAGCAGTATCTTAAAAGTAGTTGGAGCCGCTGGCTCACCTGGATGCAAATTCAAAGCTAGTCTGCATCATGTCCAGATTCCCCTCTCTTTCCTGTCTCTCTTTCCCGACTTGTCAGGTTTATATATGAGATGTTATTTGATGTTGTTTCTAGCACACCAAGGAGGACAGAGTCCCAATTATCTCAGTGAACAGCATCCAAGTGGCGGAGAACTCCGGTGTGATCATTACCAACTCCTCCCTGAATATTTTGGACCCGGACACACCTGAAAATGAGCTTCTCCTTACCCTCATCAAGAAGCCTTCATACGGTCAGTGGCTGTCCTTCTCTCTCTATTTCTCTTCATATGCCCACTCCATTCCCAATTCTGTCGCTCATTCATGGGCAGCCTTTAGAAAACATCCATTATTTTCCACATGACTGCCTCGGCTGGCTCCTGTGTGACTGATTGATGTTCTTGTCATTGTGCCTCTGCTTTTGACTAGAGAGTCAAATGGGAAGCAGAGCGATGTGTGTTCATTTTATGTGTGTTTATTCTGTGTTTGATGGAAAAATGAGAAGGAACGTAGCATCAATGTTCATTTCTTTGCAATATTTCTGTATGTGTTTCAAAAGGAAAGCTACGCAGAAGGCAGTTCTACTCTCAGCCTTTTGAGAATGGCAGGATTCTTCAGCAAGGCTCCACCTTCACTTACCAGGATGTTCTAGATGAGCTTCTGGTCTACACCCCAGATGGACGCGGCTCTGGGACTGACGAGATCCAGTTTTCAGTAACAGATGGCATATACACAGAGACCGGACGTCTAGAGTTCAGCATGGATATTAGGAAGAGAGAAGGCCCTAGAGTCACAATCAACAGAGGACTACAGATTGCAGCAGGTCAAGATACAACTACGTTACATTGTCCTTGCACACATTCCAAGCATCCCTGATTGGTTAGGTTGCTTATTTTTAGTAGTCGTCATTATATCAGACACAGTTCCGTACAAAATAAATATTTAGTTTCTTAACTGCTTCTAAAATGAGTTGCCAGTGTTCTCATTTAAAACAAAAAAATCCATTGCATCCCTTTACTGCCCCAACCCCTCACCATGAGCAGCGTTATATACAAATGTCTGTACTTAATAGCAAATAATAAAGAAAATAGCATCTAAATAATTTACATGTATTTATTGCTTACTTGTGTCCAAAGAATTTTTAAAATAAGGATAAACACAAGCAATTTAACATAAAAGTAACATAAAATGTTTTAAGTTTAATTCATTATGTTGAATGACAAAAACACAATGAAAATGCAAAAATGCAAAAAATTGCAATTGTTCTTTCAGTATTCACTGCTTTGTTAAATAATAAAAAAGTTACACTGTTCATTGTAAGAAATATTTTTTTGTCAGTGTGTCCACATTGTTCTGTGGTTTTCTTTATGATTTTGTTACATTAGAATTATTAATAATGAGTCTTAAAATATCCAAAAATAAATAAATTAATAATAAAGCTTGATAATTCTTTCCAGAAGGCATTTTTGAGGAATATCTCACCTAAAAATTAATTCTTCATTCACTCAGCTTCATATAATTTCAAACCTGTATTTGTTTTTCGTCTGTGGAACACAAAAGGAGAGGGATGAGAAGCACATAAAAGTCTTTTGAAGCCATTTAACAGCTTTGTGTGAGAACCAGACCGAAATTATGGCATTATGCACTTATAATCTCTCTCTGCCAGACATCTTTGTGAACTAGAGAAGTGCCTTACACTCTGAGAGCAACTGCAGTAATCCAGTCTAAACAGATCTTACTTGCAATGCACCAGTTGAAACACTTCATGTGAATAATTGAGGCTCATATCTAGTTAGATTGAGTTGATGTTAATAAATAACTTAAATGCCTGTATCATTTCTGTTATCATTGCTCATTCCTCCTGGCAGGTTCCTCATCTAAGATCACAGAGCAGCATCTAAAAGGGACGGACATAGATTCAGATAACCTTAAGCTGCGGTTCACCCTTAGTAAAGACCTGAGCGTGGGCTCCCTGCTGCTGAATACGGGCAGAAACAAGGCCCAGATATCTGTCAAAGGACCTGTCACCAGCTTCACCCAGGATGACATCAACAAAGGTTGCTGTCTCTTCCTCTCTCTCTCACGGCTCTCTATCTCTCTCTTCTCTCCCTCTCATCTCATATACATAATCATCCAATTCTCCGCAGAGATCTTGTTTCATGTGGTTTTGTGCCTCGTCTGTCAGGACATGTGGAATACATTCATGAAAAGGGAGAAAGTGGAGGCAGCTTCTCTTTTAAGTTCAACTTGGAAGATCCCGAGGGAAACAGAGTCATTGACCAGTCTTTCTTCATTAACGTTCTAGGTGAGCCAAGAAGTTATTTTGGGACATTGAAAGATTCATGTTCAGGAATGTTAGAAGAAAGTTATTTTAGTACATCCTCATCTTTTTTTTTTCTCTCTCTCTCTCTCAGAGGACAGACTTCCTCCCACAGTGGTGGTTAATAAGGGTTTGGTTATGGATGAGAACACCTTGAAGAAGATCACAACACTGCAGCTCTCATCTACAGATCAGGACAGTGAACCAGATGAACTCATTTACCGAATCACCAAACAGCCTCAGCTTGGCCATCTAGAACATTCCAGCAAACCAGGTAGAGACAAACATCCTCCATATTTGTTGGGAGGAGTGACTTATCAAAAGTAGAACTAAATTATTCCGTATCAAAACAGTAACTCAGCTTCCAACTAGCAGCAGTGTATAGTAACAAAAAAATTCCGTTACTCTTAATTTAGATAAGCTTGTTCTATAAATTAAGGTCAGTTAAATAAATAATTGTAATAAATTCTCCTTTTCGTGTAATATATTATTAATATTATAATATATTGTTAGTTCAATGCTATCACCCTAATTGAGATTAATTACCCAAAAAATTCTCAGTGTTTTTGCAAACCATTATGACCGATTTACTCAAAGAGTGATTCGTTGGCAAATTTGTATCACTATTTCTGATTCTTACCAGGTGACTGATTGCTGACGCCCACAGACAAAAATTGCTTGAAAAATGATCAGTGAAAATAGTTTCTCGGGTCAGTACAAATAATCTCTCATCCTCTCACTGCCATGTTTTACTGGTGCCAGTGTAATTTTTCACTAAAAAGGGCTGATCATTTGCCCGGTTCACATATTTACTTTACTTTTACTTTTAGTCATTTAGTAGACGCTTTTATGCTAAGCGACTTACAAATGAGGACAATATAAGAAATCAAAATTAACAGAAGATCAACAATATGTAAGTGCAAATTACAAGTCTCGGTTAGCCTAACGCAGTACACGTAGCAAGGTGTATATATATTTATATATATATATATTATATATAATATATATATCTCTGTGTATATATATATATAATATCAATATCTAATTATACACACACAATATGCGTGGGATGTGTGGGACATTGTCCCCACCACTTTTGCCAGGTGATATGTCCCTACACTTTTGAAAGTAATTGACAAAATTTATTGCGGAAGGTATGTAGTCAAGGGAAAACAAACAACAAATTCATTCTTCCTAATCCTAATTAGGTATAAAAAACAAAAACATTTGACCACTCCTTAACGCCTGGTCATGAAGAACTCGTTGCGTGCAATAATGCCGTGGGAGTTGATAGCTGTCCGCACTTTTCGTAATGTTTCATTAGGCTATAGCAGTTTATTAAAATGGGAGAGCTTCTTGTGCAAAAGGTAGCGCCCTCTACTAGATGTTCTAGTCACTAGTCGCTGTTATATTAATTGATTATATAAGAATATTTAACCTACTTAAATATAGGCTATGGCAAAACGTATTAGGCTAGACAGAGCCTATTCCTCTCTCAGCGTGCACATAAAGCAATTGTCCCCCCCCCCCCCCTCAAAGCACGTCAAAGTGATTAGGACGTGTCGGGGGGAAAAGAAGACATTTTAATTATTTTTTAATAAACTAGTGCTTTCTGTTTATTCGCCATCTCCACATGGAGGTGCCTTTAATAGAAATGCACCTTTTCATACGGCCTACAAAATTAAAGAATATTTCAAAATCGAGTGGGCGAGTTTTCCTTATATTTATTTTTATTTTTCATATAAAAATTATAATGACTTGTTTTGGTTATATTTACTATTAATTGCAGAAGGTGCACTCAGCAAAAATTATGCGAATATTGATGGTTTGCATGCTAAAGTAAAGTAAAAGACTGCTTCTTAAACCAGAGAAGGTTAACATGTTGGTATTCTTGTGGGGAAAAAAAACATGCAAGCACTGTCACCGGCTGCAAGTTTAGTTTTACTTTTCTTTTTTTTTTCATTTTGAAAAGCTTATCTTTGCTGTTTACCTCACGTTATGCTATGGAGTCTCTCTCTTTTTTTTTTTTTTTTTGATTCCTCAGTGTTTGCTAAACTTTCTGTAATTTATTAGTCATTATATAGCCTAATACAGCGTGTAGGCCATGCCTCATCTTATTCGTTTTTGTTAATAAACGTTTTGTAAGCTTGTTTGTCATTTTATCTTACTGTTTTATTGTTGTTGTGTATTTTAATTAAAAATAATGAATCCATTTTTTTTTTTTGTCTTAAAAGGTGAAAGGTGTATAGATGTAAGCAAAACAGACAATTAGGCCTATATTTTTTTGTAAACCTGACAAGATCGTGAAATCGAAAGTGAAAACATCCGAAGCCCGGCTTATAACATGGCAAAAGAGGAACTCACGTTCACAAAATCAAATCACAAATAATACTACTGATTAAAAAAAACGGGTTGAATGTTAACCACTTTAGTTTCCATATAACTATAAACTACGATAAAAGTTCATCAGCATGTATTGATTAATCCCATGTTGTAGCAAAAAAAAAACATGTGCTCGTGCGACCAACTGAGAATGTTAGTCGCAAAAGAGCGACCAGTGGGTAGAATGAGTCTGGAGCCCTGAATTGCACAGCTCCCTCTGTCGATGATCTAGCACCCCCTCAGCACCTGCGTTCAAAATTCTCTGGCGCTGCCCCTGGTACATCGATGTATTTTTGAAAAGCAAAAATTAAGTTTGTCCAATTCTAAACCCAGTCCCCAAGTAAATTATGTTATTAAATAAAAAATTAGCAAAATAGTTGCGTCGTGTCCCCACCACTTTTCAAAGCAAAGTAACGCCATGACACACACAATACACACACACACAACACACACACACAAAAACAAGAGATTAGAATGAAAATGAAAGCTAGTTTTTTTTTTGTTTGTTTTTTTAATAAAAACAAAGAAGATAAATATAGATAAGTAGAATTAAAATAGAATAGAAATTGCTAGAGTTAGAGGGTCAAATAAAGGTGAACAGATGTGTTTTTAGTCGTTTCTTTTAGATGGTTAAGGACTCAGCTGCTCGGTTTGATTTGGGCAGGTCATTCCACCAGTAGGGAACAGTTAATGAAAAAGTCTGTTAAAGTGATTTTGTGCCTCTTTGAGATATAAGAGTAATATAGGACATATAGAATATAGAATAATATAATATATATATAAGTTATAGATAATATAACAATATAAGCTATGCTTTATATTAACTGCAAAAAAAAAAATTTTTTTTTTCTCCTACAAATATTTCAGCAAAATGTAACAATTATTGTGCTCTTATTCTATTCTGTCTGTTTGGCACGCAACTGTGCAAGTTCACTGAAGTCTGTGACATTTGGCCGAGATTTGCTTGCAAGCTGAGTCTTGTCCACTCCTGACAGCAAAATGGACATGCATGACTTTGTAACATTTACAGACGGAGAACATACCAGTAAAATGCACTGAGGAAAACGCCACATCTCAAACGCATTAAACAGAAGTATCTGTGAGCACATGGGAACATTTACTTTAAAAGTCCATGAAAGTGATTTTGTGCTTCTTTGGGATGGCACAATAATACGCCGTTCACTTGCAGAACGCAAGCTTCTAGAGGGCACATAAGTCGGACGTAATGAATTTAGGTAAATGGGTGCAGAGCCAGTGGTGGTTTTGTAGGCAAATATTAATGCCTTGAATTTAATGTTAAATAAGTAACATATAAAAGGATGTTGCCCCCTTAAGTAACTTCAATGCGTTAGGTACTTTTTATTTGTAGCTTGTAGTATCAAAAGAGTAGTTTAACTAAATTATGGATAGCTTGTTGCTTTGCAAGCTACAGTTCAAAAGTAGCTTCCAAAGCATTACATCTTATTTAGCCTCTAAAGTGCTGTTTTAGTTGATCCATGGAGTTTTGTTAATGGTGGCAGAAGAGTTTACATTATTATTTTAAAGCAAGTGCAGTATTTGAAGTGAGGGGCTGCTGAACACTGGGTAAGTGTCACTCTATATTACAGTATAGCCTGTATTCACACACTTACTGTCCTGTGCAGTGCTAGAATACATACACATATATATCTCTGTTCATCCACAAATACACATACTACAGCATCACTGTTTTTGGTGTCTCTATAGAAGAGAATATGAAGAGCCTGAGAGATCATAATATATATTTATAGTCTGCAGTCCTGGTTCTGTATGGCCTGTTCAGCAGAGCATTACATTTATAAAAGCTGGCCACAACTGCCAGGCATTGTTCAGGCCTTGCGTGAAAGAAAAATAGTATGTTGCATATCTAAGCACAATCATGTTCAAATGAAGACTGAGAACTCATTAGATGGGATCTAGCCTATAGATCTCTACCAGGGCATCATGTAAGGAGGTTTCATGGGTGAAGATCAGTTTTTATTTTCCTTTCTGTCCCTCCTGGTGATGGCCGGATTGCATTCAGTGGGAGTTCTGCTGTAGTGCATGTTTTATTCATTCATTTCACTTGACCTGTGGGATATTTTTAATGGTGGCAAGTGAGTTTACATTATTATTTAATACCAAAGGCAGTATAGGAAGTGCTGGGCTGCTGGTGACTGGAGAGTTTTTCTCTGTTTGATGTCGTTGCAGGAACACGGATCAGCACGTTTACCCAGGCTGACCTGGCCTCCCGCAATATTCAGTATGTTCATACCAGTGAAGAGGAGATACACTCTGATGACTTTACCTTCACTGTATCTGATGGAGGCAATGAGGTGCATACACACACACACACACACACACATTCAGTGGGGTCCAAATGTCTGTAACTACATGTATGCATGCACCTCGTCGTTGTCATGAAAATTACAAAACGCAACAACAAGATTTCTCAATTGTCATAAAAATTGAAATGCATACATTTTATTTTATCATTTATACACACACATTCAGTGGGGACAAAAAAGTCTGTAACTATATACATATTTATATATATTTGTGGAGTACCTGCAGCTCAAGTACTGCTCAGTGTTAAAAATATATATTTAAATATTGCATATACTGAATGATTACACATTCAATTAAATTAAAAAATAATACATCATATTGAATATTAAAATATTCAAAGAAAAAATCAATCTTAAGAAACGTAAAACTTTAAAACTTAAATACTGAAAATTTAAAATGTTATCTTGTTACTAAAGATTACTAAAAGTTACTAAAAATATCAACTGAAAGCTAATTCAAATATTATTAAAAATGGTATATAAATAATATTAAAATAATAGTGGCTGTAAAAGAGGCACAAAATAAATACTAAAACATTTTGAAATTCATGTGATTTTTCAGCTGAACAAATTGTTCTGCTAATGATATAGTTTGTTATAAAAAGTGATTAGATATGCTCATCCTTCACGGTAACTAACATTAATATAAACACGTACATGCCCACCCTTCGCTTTCTATTTCTTAATTCCACACATACTGAGCACACACTTCCTCCCACAGTAATCTCAACCCTCCCTCTCGCCTTTTCATGCTCTCTTCCTTTCACCTCTTTTCTTTCCATTATAAACACATACATAACCACACACACTAATTAGGGCTGAAAGAGCTTGAACAAACACAGGCTGTCTAGTGAGTGTCTGAAAGAGATGAACACACAGTTATCCTACAATGGGCTTTTCTCTCAGCGGGAAACACTTGCTGGCTGCCATTGTTGAGAAAATGATGGGCAAATACATTTTTGGTTTTGCATTGTGCGCGCAATTAAAGGTGCATTTTTATTAATGCTGCATTAGTTCATATGGCGGTTGTCTTAGACTTATACTGACACCTAGTGGCATGGATGCAGAAACAATACTTTCTGATACCAATGCCATTGTTGAAATGCTTAACTTAGCCATGATTAATGTATCCCATAAGCAGATGTGTCCAGTAATAGTGTGGTTACACAACTAAAGTGATTATAATTCATTGACCCAACTCCAGTGTCAAATAAAACCGCTTTTATTGATATGGCTGGAGTCATCTCATGTGATTTAATCACACTTTTCAAAAATGTCTTCATTTCTTTAGGATTAAAAGTTTTTTAATTGCTAAGTACACCTTTAATGTACAAATTGTCTATGTTCTCTTCGCACTTTAACTGAGGATGTTTTTCTTTTCTAATTCACTTTAGTTGTCAGTGATTTAAAACCACTTTTCTTTATGGTCTATCTGTTTCTCTACATTTAACGCTGATAGGATAACCTATTTAGTGAGAAGTTAGATTGTGTGCTGCAGAACAATTGAGCTCATATCTGGATTCAATTACTGAGCACTGTGTGCATTTAATTATTTCATTACTGTTATGCTGTTGTCCTTCAGATTTCACAGACATTCTACGTCACCATCCGGCCGGTGGACGACTCTCTGCCCGTCCTGCAGGTACCAGGGATGAGGGTGCAGGAGGGGGTGAGGAAGACCATCACTGAGTTTGAGCTGAAGGCAACTGATGCTGACACAGAGGTATCGCTTATAGGCTTACCCTAACTGTGCTGTCAGTTATGCCATGGTTGTGCTTCATGTATTATTATTTATTTAGACGTAAAAACCGTAGGATTACATCCAAAGCTTGATTTACCTGTTGTACGTTAGTACGATTTTTTCTTCACAAGTATGCTCACCAAAGATTTTTATTTGATCAAAAGTACAGTAAAAATGGTTACATTATGAAATATTATTACAATAAAAAAAATTGTTATATATATTTTAATATATTTTAAAATGCAAGCTTTGTCACATGATCTTCAGAAATCATTCTAATATGCTGGTTTGGTGCTTAAGAAACATTTCTTATTACTAATGTTGAATACAGTTGTGCTGCTTATATTTTTGTGGAAACTGAGATACATTTTTTTTCAGGGTTCTTTGATGAATAGAAAATTTAAAATGCATCATTTATTTGAAATAGAAATCTTTGTAACATTCTAAATGTTTACTGTCACTTGAGTTTAATGCATCCTTGCTATGACCCCAAACCCTAGTTTAAGTAGACTAGATGTGAGTGAGGAGATGAATAAATATATAGTTCAGTCATGAAACTCTAGATGGCGCGGGCTGACGGGGTGTTAACGTAACTGATGACATTCAGAGAGTTAAACGACTTGGCACAAGCTGATTGGTTCATGCTGCATATGCAGCCAATGAACTTACTGCCTTGCATTTATTTGGCTGGCTAGCATTCACTAGAGATTCCTGCAGCGCGCTTTCAGAGTTTCTCAGAAACCCTCAGTCAACTGGATAGATCTGCCTATGGGTTATTGTATATGCTATTGGTGCAGCAGAGCATGTATTAATACAATGGCACAATATCACTTGCAGCAGCAGCAGCAATAATCTACAACTACAGCAATAACCAACAGAGCAGCAATTCAGCAGCAGTGTAGCAGATCTATTCCGTCAATACCAAATACATTAACATTGTCACATCCATCACCATGGTATAATGTTCAGAGAGTTGTCATGATTGAAATGGAAAACCCAGAGTGATTACAGAACACTTTGAACGAGAGGGAAATTACTGTCGCCCGGCTCGACTTATATATTCTGGTGCTCACAACTGACATCCACTACATTGAACGTCAGTGCTCATGTACTTCTTACTGGCAATTTCACTTAATTTCAGACCTGTTTGACAATCTCTCTTCCTTAAATTCTCTGTTAGGAGGACTCTGTTACGTTCACTATCGTTCAGGCTCCTCGACACGGGACCATTGAGCGCACAAGTAATGGTCAGCATTACCGCCAGACTACCACCTTCACTATGGACGACATCTATCAGAACCGCATCAGTTACAGCCATGATGGCAGTAACTCCCTCAAAGACCGATTCACCTTCACTGTCGGTGATGGTACCAACATGTTCTTCATCATTGAAGAGGGTGGAAAAGAGGTCAGTAAACTTCCTGTGTTATTTGAGTTTTTCCATGTGTCCAGTTGTCATCAGTGTTATAGTAATAGTAATGTATGTAGAAGGCCATATTTCTGAAAATGTCCTCCAAATATATTGAAATACTCATAGAGCTGATTCAGAGAGAAAATGTTCCTCTTTTGGCCAGGGTTATACCCAACTCTTTTCAAAAAACACCCTGGGAATTTTTAATGACCACTGAGAGTCATGACCTCAAATTAACATGTTATCTGAAGGACAGTGGCTTTTTAAAGCATAGTGGCCCGTCATTATACTGTGACATTATGACCCACACAGCATCCCCTGCTGGCTTCACTAACAGCTTTTTCAAAAACAACCTCTAAGTGAGAGCTGCTGGGTGATCTCCTTGTGGAAATTATTTGTACATGTAAAAAATATATATTTCGCAACCAAAAACTGCTACAGGTTAGTCTGTAGTAAATTTACACCATTTAATAAGAAATTTCAATTGAAAGGTCTCAACAGTATACACTACTGTTCAAAATCAAAAAATTAGATCAGTATCTTATTTTTTTAAAGACATATTTTATCAATGAGATACATGAAATCGATCAAGTGTGGCAGTAGACATTTATAATGAAACAAAAGATTTCTATTAAAAAATGCTGTTCTTGGAATTTTCAATTAAATCAGTGAGTGTGTCATGTTTTCCACAAAAATATTAAGCCTTTTTTAAAAGCTAAAAATAATAAGCAATGATTCTTGAGCACCAAATTTGATTTTTTTTAGACCATGTGACACTAAAGACTAGAGCGATGGCTTTTATTAATTCCATTTTTAAAGTTTGTTAAAATGGAACAGTTATTTTAAATTGTAATTTCACATATTACCGTGTTTTACTGTAATTTTAATCAAGTAAATAATACATATAACCTTGGTGAGCATAATAAACTTTAGTAAACATTAATAAATTGTACCCCTTCTTCTGATAGTGTATGAACACAAACGTTTTTGCATTTGAATATTGTTCATTACTTTATATCTATAAAGACATGAATATATATTACAATATAAATCACCTACAGGCAGTGTTGGGGAAAGTTACTTTTAAAAGTAATGCATTACAACATTGCGTTACTCCATAAAAAAAGTAAATAATTACGTTACTTAATTACTTTTTATAGAAAGTAATGCATTACATTACTTTTGAGTTACTTTTTAAATCTGGACAGGGCTTGCTGGTTTGTTTTTAAAATAAAAAAGTTATTTTACAAATGTAAAAGCCCTTTCACAACAAAAGTGAAATGAATACGCTCAGGCTGAAGGGAAAGTAAAGTAGAATGCAGAAGAAGAAATTTCAACACACTTCAGCAATAAAAAAGACACACAAATGTTTGTCTAGCGTAATTTGTGCTTATTAGTACGGTTGAACTGGATCATCGAAGACATTGGTTAATAGAATGGGATTAAATACATAAAGCATTTGGTTGTTTAACATTAATTATTGCAGGTTTGCGTCATATACTGAGTTGCATTATTGTATTTATTTTGAGGAATACTGAATCTGTGTTGTTGTTTTTTGTGTGTGTGAGTGAGATGAATAAATGCATATTCATATTTATTTAGAACTACAGTAACATCTGATTTCTGTCACCATGGCGACACCAGAGCTGTCAGTCAATAAATTGGAGACAAAAAAGTAACTTGCGTTACTTATTTGAAAAAGTAACTCAGATATTCTCTTGTAAATTAAAAAGTAATGCGTTACTTTACTAGTTACTTGAAAAAAGTAATCTGATTACATAACTCGCGTTATTGTAATGCGTTACCCCCAACACTGCCTACAGGTATCCTGTCCATTTGTTTAACATAGTCATTTAGGCAACATGTCAGCTCTTACTCTCTCTCTTTCCATCATAATAACTCCATCCATCAGCAGTCGCTTTTTCCTCTTCTAGCTGCGTCAGCTGGCTGTCAGCTGCTCTGGGAGGTAAATGGTCTCTCAGTGGATGTTGAAAAAGGGACACCTCGTCTTGTCATTAGATGACAAAATAGCAGCCCTATGACAGTGTTTAATCAGGAAGGCTAAGAAAAGAACACCATTACTCAGCACTTTAGAAAGCCACATCAGAATTTAAATAGGTTTGATCTGGGATTGAATGGATATTAAAGTGAGCATTGTTGGTAAATGAGCAGCAATTACTACTATGGAAATGCATGAAACAGGGTTTGTATCAGCTAGGAGGGTTTACATTTTGTGTAAATGTCAAATAATATCCTTTGTTTCAGGTTGTCACCGCCGCTCCACAGAAGTTTAAAATTGATATTTTACCTGTTGACGACGGGACCCCTCGTATTGTCACCAACCTCGGTCTACAGTGGCTGGAGTACATGGAAAATAAGGTCACTTTTGTAACACTATTTTGTATTTATAATCACATAAGAGCTCAATGAATTCACCCAGTGGTACATTTCTGCCTCCTACTGGCATTGTTTTGCATTGGTGCAAAAGTGAATGAATTTAGTCACTTCCATAGCAAAGTACTGAATGGCATTTTGATGTGAAATGGGATTCTAGGCCACCAATCTGATCACCAAGAAAGACCTTCTCACTATTGATCCGGACACAGATGATGGCCAGCTGACTTATGAAATCACTACAGAAGCTAAACACGGCTTCCTGGAGAGTAAACTCAGTCCTGGCAAACCTATTACCACTTTCACGCAAGGTATTACTGACACCTCCCAAAGCCACGAGCACACTACAAGGCTGAAGCTATTCTGTAACAAAACCTCCTAAAGCATAGTCAACAGATAGACACAGGCTTTTTTAATCCACAACAAATTAGATATTCTCTGACTAAGGTCCACTAAGAGCCAAAAAAACATCAAACTGCTGCCCACGTCACCCACTGTCTTTTTGTTTGGTTTTCCTGTCCTGTGCAAAAACAACCACAAGCCTTCCTCCATATTGTTCATGACCTATTTTTAAGAATCAACTCTGGCATCGAATTAGTATGAAAAATTAGTATGAATTTTTTGGGATAATAACCACAGTAGAGGAGGAGAATGATCTTGTCGCACATAGTCTGTGATTTGTTTTGTACAAAAACTAAAAACAGTGGCTCTAAATGTGTGCAGGATATCAAGCTTCAGTCTTGTAGTGTGCACATGGTGTTACCTACTAAATACGCCTGCATCAAATTCTTCTAGAACATATGGCGTATGTAATGTTAATTTTTTCTGTCTTGCAGCTGACATAAACCTGGGCCTTATCCGATACGTTCTGAGTGAGGACAATGTTCAGGAGACCATGGACAACTTCAGGTTCCTTGTGAAGGACAGCAAACCCAACATCGTCACTGACAATGTGTTCCACATCCAGTGGTCTCTTATCAGCTTTGAGCACAAGAGGTGTGGCTGCCTCAAATTTAGTTCGAGTCTTCATCCAATCAACCTGTTAATATTACAAATTAATGAAACTCATTTTCATTAATGTGTGTCTTCTGTCTGCAGCTACAATGTGAGTGAAAAAGATGGAACCGTGGCGGTCACAGTGAAGAGGACTGGCAATCTGAACCAGTATGCTATTGTGCTGTGTCGTACTGAGCAAGGCACGGCCACCTCCACTTCCAGCATGGGCTCTCAGGCCGGACAACAGGACTATGTTGAGTATGCTGGACAAGTACGTTTTAATGTATTCTATATTATTTCAAAGTGTTATTCTCTAAAATATTCAAATTCTCTTTGAATTGATAGATTGTCAACTACATTCAAATGCTATTTAATGTGGTTCAACAGGTTCAGTTTGATGAGAGAGAAGACACCAAGGTGTGCACCATTGTGATCAACGATGATCAGGTCTTTGAGAACATTGAGAGCTTTAATGTGGAACTGAGTATGCCAGTGTATGCCCTGCTGGGGTCAGTGACCCGCGCTAAAGTCAATATCAATGACACGGAGGATGAACCCACCCTGCAGTTTGATAAGAAGACTTACCACATCAATGAAAGCACAGGCTTTATCTTTGCTCCTGTTGAGAGAAAGGGTCAGTGGAACCAATTTCTACAAAAAAAAAATTTGATTAAAATAATTTTATTGATGTCCATATATATGCATATGTTGTAAATCCTATTTTCAATAATATCAGCAATTTGTCGAGTCAACGGGCATAATATGAATATAGTTATCATTTTATTGACCAGAATTGTAAAATTGCTTTTTTTTAATATTTAAGCTGGAACATTCCTTTAAAGAGATAGTTCACCCAAAAATAAAGCATTCTGTCAATAATTACTCACTCTCATGTCGTTCCAAAACCGTAAGACCTTTGTTCATCTTCGGAACACAAATAAAGATATTTTTGATGAAATCCGAGAGCTTTCTGACCCTCCTTAGACAGCAACGCAACTACCACGTTCAAGGCCCAGAAAGGTAGTAAGGACATCATTAAAATAGTCCATGTGACATCAGTGGTTCAACCATAAGAAATAAAAATAGCGACTTTATTTAACAATTTCTTCTCTTCCGTGTCAGTCTTCACATATGCGTTGTGGTACTCTTGTGAACGCGTGTCAAAGACTGACATGGAAGAGAAGAAATTGTTGAATAACGGTTGAACCACTGATGTCACATGGACTATTTTAACAATGGCTTCACTATGTGTCTGTGCCTGGGAATGTTTCAGTTGCATTGCTGTCTATGCAGGATCAGAAAGCTCTCAGATTTCAATATAAATATCTTAACTTGTGTTCTGAAGATAAGGTATTACGGGTTTGGAATGACAGTTAATTAATGACAGAATTTTCATTTTTGGGTGAACTATCCCTGTACAAATGGCTCAACTAAATTGCTCCTTACATGGTTAATCCATAAAAACTTGCTTTATTCTGAGAACCTGTGAAGATAAAATCAATAAAAGTTCATATGTAAACACTACTGTAAAAAATAGTGTATTGATGATAGGACTACAAATTAGCATTATTTTTTAACTGATTATCTTCATCGTCATGGGTTATCTCTTGTGTTTTAATTAGGGGACACCAGCAGCACAGTCTCAGCCCTCTGCTACAGTGTGTCTAAGTCAGCCCGGGGCAGCAGTCTGCATGCTCTCGAGTCCGGCTCTGACTATAAGACCCGTGGCATGAGCAGTGACAACAGAGTCATCTTTGGCCCAGGTGTGAGCATGTCTACCTGTGACGTAAAGCTGATTGATGACAGCGAGTATGAACTCTCTGAGGAGTTTGAGCTGGTGCTGTCGGACGCCTCAGACAATGCACGGATGGGTGATGTCACCGTGGCTAAAGTCATCATAGATGGGCCAAATGATGCCTCCATTGTCTTCCTGGGCAACGCGTCCTTCACCTTCAGTGAAGATGCAGGTTGGTGCAGTTTGGTTTTTAAAGGTAGTATCATCAGTGTCAGTTTTGTTTTAAAACATGGTGGTTGATTTATTAGTTTGGAGATTGAAATGTAAAGAAGGGTAATTTTGACATTCCAAAAATCTTTTAAACAATTTCATTAACAAGTTGAATGGTGGGGATTTTACTAATTATTTTTTATTATTATAAGGATGGAGTGAAATAAGAACAATTCAAAAACAAAAATACAATTCGAACAGCTGTGTTGCTTCATATTTTTGCGGGTATATTAATATTTCCACAAGAATATATTTTTGTGAGAAACAGTGATACATTTTTTTCAGGATTGTTTGATGCATAAAAAGTTCAAAACAGCATTTATTTGCTATAGAAATCTTTTTGTAACATTAGAAGTGTATTTACTGTCAAATTTGATCAATTTAATGCATCCTTGCTCAATAAAAATATTAATTTATTTCAAAAAAGAATATTACTAACCCCAAATTTTTGTATGTATGTGTTTGTATGGTTTTCAATTTTTCCAATACTTACACAGTATTGATAGTCTGAGGTATTTTCCTACAGGCACCATTGAAATCCCTGTTTTGCGGCAGGGCAGTGACCTTTCCTCAGTAACCTCTGTGTGGTGTGCCACACGTCCTGCTGAACAAGATTCTGCTACGCCCGGCGTTGACTACATCCCAAGTTCCAAAAAGGTGGAGTTTAGACCAGGCAAGACCGAAGAGGTAATCAAACTAGACTGTTCTTATGTGTTATGACATCTGTAAGACGACTGGTGTTTACAGACCTCATGTTTACTTTCTTCTAGACATGTAGTTTGACCATAATGGATGACATTCAGAACCCTACAATCGAAGGGAAAGAGTCCTTCATCGTGTTTCTTAGTTCTCCCAACGGAGCGGTCCTGACTGAACCATATGAAGCCTCTGTCTACATCACTGACACCACCCAAGACAGTGTGTTTACTTGACCATTACAGTCTGTGAATTAACATCCATTAACATTATACTCTATAAACATATTTATGGAGTCAGTGCTTTCTTCTTACAGTACCTAGCATGCAGTTTGACAAGCTGGCATATACGGTGAAGGAAAAAGATGGTGTTCTGCACATCCCCATTTTTAGGACGGGAGATCTGTCCTATAAGTCTTCCGTCCGTTGTTTCACACGCACAATGTCTGCTATGGTGATGGATGATTTTGAAGAGAGGAGAAATGCAGATGATTCCAGGATTACTTTCCAAAAAGGAGAAAAGGTATGGTTTCTTTTTGTCCATGATTAATTTTTAATCACTTAACCAAACTTCTGTGAATTTATGTCAGCAGAGTGGAACAGAGTCATTTTATGATATGGTATTGTTTTCATATGGCCTCTGTATGGAAGTTTTCGCACAATACCAGACAAAGAATGCCAAAGCCTCTTGTTTCTGATTGGCAGGTGAAGAATTGTACCATATTGATCCAAGATGACTCTGTGTTTGAGCCAGAAGAGGAGTTCCAGGTCCACCTTGGAAGCCCACAGGGTGACCACTGGATTGGAGCCATGATTGGAGTCAAGGACATTGTGACTGTGACCATCACAAATGATGAAGATGGTGAGTAGTTAGCTTGTTGCTTAACACACAATCTTAAACATAAAAGGTTTAAACAAATTCAAATTTTCAAAGAAAGCTCTTGGAACATGAATCCATTGGTTCAATTCAAAGGGTATGCATTTATCTGTAAAATGTATTGCCTGAATGCACTGAGTTGCTTTGCATAAAAGTATCTGCCAAGTGTGTAAATGTAAAAATGTGCACATCATGCTTTTTAGCTCCTACGATTGAATTTGAACAAGCCTCTTTCCAAGTTCGTGAGCCCCCTGGTCCAGATGGAATTGAGGTTTTGAATATCAAGGTAATCCGTAAAGGAGACCTTGACCGTACCTCCAAGATCAGATGCAGCACAAGGGATGGATCAGCCCAGTCAGGTGTAGACTATAACCCCAAGAGTCGAGTCCTTAAGTTCAGCCCTGGTAAGTATATTTATTTATTTTTCTTTCTTTTTTCAATTGTAAGACTACGCCTTCATTCTAATCTGATAATTCTGTTGTAATGATTTCCTCAGGTGTGGACCACATCCTCTTTAAGGTAGAGATCCTGTCCAATGAGGACAGAGAGTGGCATGAATCTTTCTCGTTGGTTCTTGGTCCAGACGACCCTGTTGAAGCCGTGCTTGGAGAGATCACCATGGCCACAGTCACCATCTTAGATCAAGAAGCTGCAGGAAGTCTCATCCTTCCAGCACCACCCATTGTAAGAGACAGACAGTAGATGCTTGTAGGGCTGACATTTAGTAAATCAAAATCTACTTGTCAGTTAAAAAAAATTGCATCATATTAATCAAATCACATACAATACCATATTAAAAGTAAAATATATAATATTTTCATTTATTATAAAGTGTAATTTATTCCTGTGATGGCAAAGCTGAATTTTCAGAGTCAAAAAATGTTATTGACCCCAAAACTTTTGAATGGTAATGTTATTTTTTCCCATATCGCTTTCCTGAGAAAAGTCCTGAAATGTAGATCATTTAAGACATTAGCCTACGTTATTGTGACAAACAAATGAAATCATTGCATAGATTTGACAAATGTCCCTGTAGAAATCAGTATAGTATTCTACTATCATTGAACATTTTTTATAATCAGTTATAAATGTCAAAAGTTATTTTTCTGTTTAATATTAGATTCAGTGAGAGTTGTAAGATCTCACAAATCTCTTTTGACTGAATTATGCTCTTGAAGTTTGGTTTCATGTTCTCCTCACAGGTGGTGTCTCTGTCAGACTATGACTATGTCCAGGAGGTCACTAAAGAGGGCAATAAGAAATCTCCATCTCCTGGATATCCTCTGGTCTGTGTGACTCCCTGCGACCCCCATTACCCCAAATACTCAGTCATGAGAGAGCGCTGTGAGGAAGCAGGCATCAACCAGACCTCCGTCCACTTCAGCTGGGAGGTTGCAACTCCCACAGACACCAGCGGAGCACGGATCACCTTTGCGCCCCCCCCCCCCCCCCCCCCCCCAGTGACGAAACACAACTACACCACAGTCAATCACATGCAGTCTGATATGTAAATTGGTACTAAATTGAAATATTCTCCGAACAGTGTTTTTAATCTAGCTGTTAACTAAAATTTCCAATAGTGCAATCAGCCATGTGGTTTGCCATATTTAAAATGTTTCTATGCAATATAATCTAGAAGCATTTTCACTTGTTATCTTGGGTTCCTGTGGTTAAATAAATATTTTTCTCTTCACAGGTCCTGGACAGTATCTATTTCAGCAGACGTTTCCATGTGCGCTGCGTAGCTCAGGCCAGAGATAAAGCCGGGCACCTGGGAACTCCACTGAGGAGCAACATAGTCACTATTGGCACTGAGGGATCAATATGCCACACCCCCGTCACTACAGGAACCGCTCGAGGCTTTCAGGCCCAGTCCTTTATTGCCACTCTAAAATACCTGGATGTCAAACACAAAGAGCATCCAAACAGGTCAGAAGAGACTTTTTTGTAAGTAAATGGATTGAATACAGACTTAGATGCCAGTGGAGTTCTGAGAAACAGGTTTTAAAAAAATTTTTTGACTGAAACTGCAGCTGTAAGTTTTGTAGAGCACTAGATGATTTTTGCCTCTGGGCCAAGCAAGATCAAAATGAATTTATACGTTTAAAGGAACAGCAACAAATAAAACTGTTAGACAATTCAAAGAAGAAAACGGCATTTTATCAAGTGAGTAATAGCTTTTTTCTCGGAACAGGATCCATATCTCAGTGCAGATCCCTCATCAGGATGGAATGCTTCCACTGGTGTCCACCATGCCTCTGCATAACCTACACTTCCTGCTCTCCGAGTCTATTTACCGTCAGCAGCATGTCTGCTCCAACCTGGTCACACTTAAAGATCTGCATGGCGTCTCTGGTGAGAGATCAAAGCAGGGACAGTGGATACAAACCTGTTTTATCCACCTTGTTTTTGTCAACAACTTGAATGTGACTTGAAGTCTTCTGGTGTCAGTTGCTTCCAGTTGTTTTAGCTGTACAGAAACAGTCCGTTATGCCACTTTATATAATTTTTTTTTTATCATATTATTTTAATGTAGTGTCGCAACCATAAATACACTGGTTTGTAATACAATTAGTTTTACTATTTACTTTGCACTTTGTTATTCTTCTAGTTATTTATCTATAGCGGCTATACTGGCTAATGAATTGGAAGTCTTGTGCGTTCACAGGAAAGTTTACTTCTGCATTCAAAAATAAGGTGGATATTCTACATGACTTAGTTGGCGAAATTGCCTCCAATAATCTTTACAGAAAAATGAACAACTAATTTTAGAACAATTAGTAATCATATGTTTCAACTGGGAAAATATGTTGTCAATTCTCCCCCAGAAACCGGCTTCTTGGATGATGTGTTGTATGACAGCATATCCCTGGGTCCCGGATATGACCGTCCATACCAATTCAACCCCAGTGTTCGAGAACCTAGAACTATCCAGCTATACAAGCATCTCAATCTGAAAAGCTGCATATGGACATTTGATGCGTATTATGACATGACGGAGCTTATTGATGTATGTGGAGGATCAGTAACTGCTGACTTTCAGGTTCGTGTGCACACATGATTTGCATCCCAGCACAAATGATGTATAAATATTCATGTCTAGACAGAATCTGATGTGGCAGAAATTGGGGTGCATTTTTGCAGGTCAGAGACTCGGCTCAGTCGTTCCTGACGGTGCAGGTACCGCTCTATGTGTCCTACATCTATGTGACGGCTCCTCGTGGATGGGCCTCCCTGGAGCACCACACAGAGATGGAGTTTTCTTTCTTCTACGACACAGTCTTGTGGAGAACAGGTACATTTAGTTTCATCGCCAGCCCCAAAGAAACTGGACATACTCGAGCACAATCTGTTGTATAACCTGCTGTCATCACCTAGCTGTGTCGCAGCTGATGTTAACTGATTGCTTATGAACATTTCTTTACTCTAGGCATCCAGACAGACAGCGTGCTGTCAGCTAGATTACAGATCATTCGGATCTTCATTAGGGATGATGGACGACTGGTGATTGAGTTCAAAACCCACGCCAAGTTTAGAGGTCTGTAACTTCTCTTTTTAGCAATTTGTTCTCATTTCCTTTTTGTTTATGAACATAACGTGATGTTTTTACCTGGAGACATTTAAAATTGTATTTAGACACTATTTACCATTAAAAATGAATGAATGTCATTCCATTAGAACAGGATTTCCCAAACCAGGGTTCATGAAGGAACTTCAGGGGTTGAGTTGATGAAAAGTTAATAATTAATTCAATCAAATGTTAAACTGAAATAAACAGATAAATGAATCTGCACAATTAATTCAAATAAATAAATATAATTGCATAATAGCTTAGTGTGAATCAAAAAGGTAAATAACAGTAAATCAAAGGCTGAGATTTAATTAAAAAGTATATAATCTGTTGCATCATGTGTTTCAGAGTAAAGAGTGGCATTGTGTTCGTTTACACATGAGCAACTCATGAGCCAGTGTTTTCAGATTCTAAGTTTACTTTATTTATACACTTGCATAATTTCCAATGCTCTTATGGACAGATGTTTACAGCATTTAACCAGTATTCCAAAAAAAAAAAAATCATTTAGATCATTTAAATGCTAAAAGTTTGAGGGTTTGGACATTTGAAATGGAAGAATTTAAGACAAGATTTATTAAATAAAAATTATGATTATTATTGTTATACAATTGTAATTCACATCAGTAATATATTTCTGTCTTTATTTTTTATAATTAGAGTTAAAACTATTAATAATAATAACAATCGTAAAACCGTGAACATGCAAATACAGTATGTCATTAAATTATTGAAATACTAACTTAAAGTCTCAGCGTTTCTGCATTAGAATCCATGAGGCATTCTGAAGTGTGGCATAAGTGTCCAAATACTTTTTTGACATCCTGAATTATGAGTGACTGATGAAACTTGCTTCTCGCTCTAGGTCAGTTTGTCCCTGAACATCACACCCTCCCTGGACAGAAATCTCATCTGATGGCTCCAGATCACCTGGGAGGCATCGAATTTGACCTGCAGCTGATGTGGAGCGCACAGTCCTTTGATTCCAGCTCTGGAGAGCCACAAGCTCCTACAGCAGGTAAGCAGCGTGAAGCCTAATGCTGTCACATTAAGGAAGCGTATCCATCTTAATACCATTGACCGTGTGCTTTCTGTTGTGCTCTAGGAAAGACTACTCTGGGGAGTACACAGTCTTTCTCATCCCCTGCACGGTACAGCCAACCCAGGCATGGGTCGACTCTGGGGATAAGCCTCTTTCCTGCACGGCCCATGCTCCAGAGAAGTATGTTACCATGGTGCTTTTCCATTGATAACTCCTGGAGGACTCTTAAATGACTTTTTGCGTTGGAAACGTTTTTGCTGAGCAGAGCCAGCAAGCTTGAATGATACTGCAGTTGTCATCCACTTTTAGTAGACTCGTTTTACAGGTTTCATCAGGTGCAGACTGTTTGTGTGAGTCAACAAGAATATTCAATAACACGCAAGGGCTTTTAACACTGTTTCGATCCATAGATTCCTGCTGCCCATCACCTTCCAGCAGACGAACCGCCCTGTTCCTGTAGTCTACTCTCTGAATACTGAGTTTCAGCTTTGCAATAATGAGAAAGTCTTTCTAATGGATCCTGCTCTCGCAGACATGTCTGTTGCTGAGATGGACTATAAAGGAGCCTTTTCGATGGGTAAAATTAGCAAAGTAATGAAAAATAATAATAATCACCACTATTATGCTTTCACTCATTCATTGTTTGATATTATGCAGGTCAAACGCTGTATGGCAGAGTGCTGTGGAATCCTGACCAGAACTTGAATTCTGCCTATAAGTTGCAGCTAGAAAAAGTCTATTTGTGTACAGGACGGGATGGCTATGTGCCCTTCTTCGACCCCACAGGCACTCTGTACAACGAAGGCCCTCAGTATGGCTGCATTCAACCGAACAAGCACCTCAAACACAGGTTCCTGCTTCTGGTAGGTGTCTATTGTAACAAGTCCAGACTAGAGCTGTAGTCAAGTCCAGCCCTTTTTTTGTTTTTTTTTTTTTTTCTTCTCGAGACAAGTCCAAGACCAGGACTAGTCGAGACCGAGTCAAGACCGAGTCCAAAGAGGTTTGAGTCCAAGTCAAGTCCAAGTCCAAAAGTTTCGAGTCCAAGTCAAGATCGAGTCCAAATGAGAGAAAAAAAAAGGGTCCTCTTCAAGACCACATACTTAACTAATGATAATGTATGTGATGCGAGAGACAACATATCTCATATTCTAAGAAAATCATTTTACATTAATATTTGTAATGATCAAAAAGCATGTGCAAAGTAACAACTCTGTAGGACAGGGGTCTCCAAACTAGATCCTGGAGGGCCAATGCCCTGCAGTTTAGCTCCAACTGGCCTTAACACACCTATCCTATTATAGCACAATCCACGATTTGCATTGATTTTGCCTTTCTAATAGTCCTGTACATATGAGGAAATTCTGCTATGGGTGATAACAGGGGAGTTTTTTTTTTTTTGCAATGATGATTACTTGTGATAAATAAATGGATAATTAACTGTGCATATTAGGGCCAAAAAATAAAACTAAATATTTTTTTTTTGTTTTTGCAGCGGTGAGCATTACAACCAATAACATATGATTCCATTGAGTTTATTAATGCAATGGCCAATCAAAGGCGTTCAGATGAGTCATCGCTGAAACGCCAGAGTTTTGTTGAGTGCTGAATTCTGCACTCTGGCGCCTAAATCCACCAACTCTCTTTCTTTTGTTCCTTTTGCTATTTCATAGCACGTTCGGGTGCCCATTGCTAAAATAACATGTTCATATGAAGGAACAATGAAATACGATTCCATCTTTCAGCCCTATTTTAACCTCAGAAAAGAGTCGGAACATTTACAATAAGGGGTCATTGTTAACAGTGTAATGTATTAAACTCAACATGAACAAACAATTAACATATATTTATTACACTATTCTTTTTGTCTTTGTTAACATTATTTAATAAAAATACAGTTGTTCATTCATTGTTTGTTCATGTTAGTTCACAGTGCATTAATGTTAACAAACACAACTTGTCATTTGAATAATGCATTAGTGAATGCTGAAATTAAAGTTAACTAATATTAATAAATGCTGTAGAAGGAAGTAGGTGTAGACATTAATAAAACAATCTAACAGGTAGAAAATTAAATTAGAAACATCTAAACTTTTCAAAACACAGCAAGCGCACCGCGGGTCATGTGACAAGAATCAACCAATCAGCTTCATCCTTTCACGTAACAAAATTGAAAGCTAAGCCAAGACGATGAAACAGCTGATCATAGCTGTACAAGGATAGCCATTTTTTAAAATAAATTTGCTGAAACTTCCGCGTCTTCATGGAGAGCGCAGGTCATAGTTGCTTAGCAACGGCAGACGCCACGGGAGCGCAAGCATAGAGCGCAGGCTACAGAGGGCTTTGGAAAGAAGGAGAAAGCGGCGCGCCTAGCGTTTTCCACGCGTTTTCAAAAATGTGGTTTTGTTTTGAAGGAGAAAAAAAAGCATATTGCTGGACTCGGTCGAGACCAACGAGAACATTTGGCGAGTCCAATGACCAAGTCCGAGACAAATCCGAGTGCAAACACCAACGAGTCCGAGACGATAGAAAAATGTCTCGAGTCTGGACTCGAGTACTACAGCCCTAGTCCAGACCAGTTTAACCAGTCTAAACAAGATTCATTTGGTGTGGTTAAGTTTTAACTCATACACTTCTGTGGATGTAAATTGTCAAGGAGTACTTTGAATTTCAAGCTGTTTTTGTGTATCTTGGAACTAATATTGAGACTGACCGCAATGATGATTTGACAGCAGAGAATTTTAAAAATGCAATGAAAATGAAAAGACAAGAAAAATTATAGCAACAGTTAATAATTAAGTAAGAGGTCATGTACATTCGTCCATTTTCACAAAAGAATTTCAAATATAAGGTTTGGGGTTTATATGATATATATATATTTGAAAGATGTCTCTAATGCTCAAGAAGCCTTTTGATAAATTTCATGCACCTTGGTTGACTAAAAAATTGTATTTACCCCACTATTTTGAACGGTGAAGTATATTATCTTAAAGCCTCCTCTAAGAGAGAGCGTTGATCAAGACAAACACGCCATCAGTATTGCAATAATAGTAACTCGAGTCCTCTGAGGGTAATTTTCAGCTCAATTTCAGTACAAATAATAGATCACAGGATTAAGTATTCCTGAGAGCTGTGTAGTAATTGTAAATAATGTATCACATAGGACCGGAAGCAGCCTGACGTCTGCGATCGCTACTTCCATGATGTTCCATTTGAAGCCAAGTTTGCATCTGACATTCCTGATCTCCAGTCCTTGTCTGCGATGCCAGGTGTAGACGGTTTCACAATAAAGGTGGATGCCCTTTATAAGGTCAGTGGCTGCAAGATTCACCAAAAAGTCAAGCTGTTAAAGGGGTCATATGATGCGATTTCAAGTTTTCCTTTCTCTTTGGAGTGTTACAAGCTCTTGGTGAAAAAAGATCTGTAAAGTTGCAAAGAATAAAGTCTCAAAACCAAAGAGATATTCTTTATCAAAGTTAGGACTCTGCCACGCCCCCCTAAAACGGCTCGTTCTAACACGCCCCCACATATCTACCTCACTATGTGGAAATATTTGCATAATGCCACCCAAATGTTCACGCAAAGAAAGAAGGCGTGGTTTCAGTAACCGCAGTTAGTGTTGAAGCAGCCATGTCAGGGAGACGCTGTGTGTTTCAAGGCGAAAGCAAAAGCTCTTTATTTGGCCTTCCGAAAGTAGATGCATTTAGAAATCTTTAAGATTACTTACAACAGAACAGCAATGCATTTTATGGACGACCGTTTCGTGAACCTAGGAGAGGAGGTAATTCTGACTTTGCTTTGACAATCTGGCGCTTCTGAATCAGCTACTGTTTTGTTATTAGTTTAAGTATTTGCTATTGACTGTTCAAATGCGTGTGTGTTCGTGTGTGTGTGTGTGTGTGTGTGTGTGAGCGAGAGCGAGAGAGAGTGCGAGAGAGAGAGTGAGAGAGAGAGAGAGCGAGACACATCACAGTGAAGTCAGCTGTCTTAACCGTGGCTTGTGTACTGCAAACACATACCAGCTTCATCACTGTTTCTGTCACGAGACTCTGTTCCCCTTTCGGGCTCTGTCTTTACATTTATTTTGAAAGATGAAGCTCGTGATTATGGTAAGGGGCGTTACATTTCCGACGAGTGCTTGCGGTGTTCGGCCAATCATAATGCACTGGGTCAGCTGGCCAATCAGAGCAGACTGCGCTTGTCGGAAGGAGGGACTTTGTAGAAAATGAAGCGTTTGAGAGAGGCGGGGCATAGAGGACCTACAATGATGTACAGTATTTGAAAAATAATGTGTTTTTTGAACATTAAATCATGTCAACATATTCTGTTACACCAAATACACAAAAAAATTATCTTTAAACAAGCATCATATGACCCCTTTAAACAGACCTTCTCTTTGACACAAATGTCAAAGCCAGAGCTGTTCAGTTGTACCCTTCGGGGAAGTGCCTTGATCTGTTTGTTTAGTAAAAGATGCCAGACTGACAGTGTGCCATGACTATAGGGAACTGGGCTAAAGGACAAGATTATAAAGGGGATATAATGTACTGTATGTAAAGGGGTTATTTTGCTGGGGTTAGAATCTTATTTGCATTTGCTCTTCTTTAGGTTGAGGCAGGGCACCAGTGGTACCTCCAGGTCATCTACGTTATTGGACCCGAGTCCATATCTGCTCCCAGAATCCAGCGCTCAGTGACCTATGAGCTCAAACGAAGTCGCCGAGATCTGGTGGACCGTTCAGGTCGTCTAATGCTGGATGAATCTCTGATCTACGACAATGAAGGTGACCAGGTCAAGAATGGCACCAATATGAAGACCTTGAAGCTTGAGGTGGAACCATCGGGCACCTTCAATCCCCAGATGGGAGGATCCATCGGGGGTGGCATGGCAGCCATCGTCCTACTTTTCCTGGTCCTTCTAGCCGTCTGCCTCATGGTCAGAAAGTGCCGCAGGGTTGTAAAAAAGAGGCCTGTGAAGGCAGTGGAGGATTATCCTCTGAATACAAAGGTGGAGGTCTGTATAGAACGTCTGGAGAAAAACCTCAACAGCAAGCACTGCTCTGTAAGAAACGTCAACGTCTTCAACAAGAACCCAGAGACCTACAAGGTCAGTGGGGTCAAGGTCAAACAGGTCAATCTGGAGGTCAAACTGCACAACAACCTGAATGACGGCACTGAAGTCTGAGTATTTAATGAGAAGAAGAAACATTTTCTATAAATATTTGTAATGACATGATGTTAATGTATTTTTGTATGACCATGAGGATAAAAGGGAAAGTATGCTTGCCAGCTATGCAGTGTAAATCATTTCACAACTGAGCTACCTCAAACATTAATGAACAACACATAATGGTGTCATCAGATCTTATGTTTCCAATCTCAGTTTTAAATCATTGCTCTGTGTAAGAATCATACAACGGCTCAGTGGTAGCTCAGCCACTTTGTTTAAACGAATGGAGAGTTTGTATCACTGCACCTGCTATTTTGTCATGTCAGTAAAAACACATGAAAGTATTAAAGGAAGGATAAGTGCCAACACTTTGGACCGGGCGAGTGATGTAAATACATTTATTAAGTGCAATTATCGGATGACATGGTCGTCCCTGTATTTTGATTTGGCTTTTGATGCTCTGCCTCATTGTCTAATTTACTGTACTTTTGGCCTGATCACCGGTGTGCCATGCTGATATTTGTCAAGTGCGATTTATTTAATTCCAAATCCGAATAGACTGCCCAAAGTAATGCGTTTGTTAGTTTATGTAAACCTTTGGTACATGTCAACGAGAAACCAAGTGTTTTGATGAATTGTATGAAAATAGATCATAGATTTGATAACCACTATTGATTTGTCAGTCTGCTGACTCCATTGAAATGCTGTAGCCTTTATTATTTTACAACACTGGGTAAAAAAAAACGTATTTTTGTTTTATATGACTGCTGTCTGTACTGATATAACCAAACACTACCAAAAATCTTCACATGGATTTTTTTAAAGATTATCCACCTCATGCTATCCTGCATTATTTAGTCTTGTATTAATGTCACATCATGTATTAAGTAAGGCACATCTATAGTTTGTATTGTTTGTGTAGTTCTGTATTGCTGTATTAAGTAATCACTTGTCACATGTGCTGATTTGATCAAGAATATCCAGAATCTTTAAAGCACTGGGTGTAGTGTGGGAAATGCTACAATTATGACTTTATGATCATATCTCTCTCTCTCTCTCTCTCTCTCTCTCTCTCTCTCTCTCTCTCTGTGTATTTTGAGTTTATTCCATTTTGTCCATTAATATGTGTCTAAGTGAGTGCCTATCAAACAGAAACATTTAGGAGATATCAGTTTTTGGTGCTATCATTTATGGTAAAATAACATGATGCCTGTACTTGTGCCTTTTTAGCAATAAAATTAATAAACCTATTACGAATGTGTGGCACACTTTCTCAAATTGAATGTATGTTTATTTAATCTATCACCAACTTCAGTTTTAGGAGACTTTGAATTTAGGTATATATAGTTTATGTGCAATAAACAGATTTATCCTGTGAGACAACTTCACCTCAGATGATTGTTATATGTGTTACAGTAATAGTAGCCTACTTATAATGCTAATGAAATTGTTTTGGAAGAACTAAATAAATGTCCATTTTACTTTTGAATTGTGTAGAAAGTTAATAGCAGCTCGTTATTCAAGAAGGGAGAGGCTCAGTAAGAATGCATTCCTTTTGAGATCGTGGCATCATGTCTCTCACGCCCTGAAAAGCAGGTGAGGAGAAGTTAAACAGGTGTCCTGACATTTTATCCTACCCGTCAGATTGTCCTACCGGGGTTTACTGCGCATGCGCACACCTTTTTCTCATGCTGAACAATATTTAATGTATCTGCATTTCTGTAAGGGTATGTTTAGGGTTCGGGTAGGTGTAGACTTTAATAAAACTCAATATAATAGGTAGAAAAAAATATTTATTGTTGGTTTCCTGTAGCTGTATCCCTTCTAGCTACAACTGCGAATATAACACTCAATTACTGTAAGAGTAGGTTTAGGGTTGCGGTAGGTGTAGACATTAATAAACCATAATTTTACAGGTAGCATTTTTCGTTGTCGACTGAACACCGGACAGAGGGCCGTCTATATTTTTGTATCGCGAAGGTAAGAGCGAAGACTTAAAAGCATACAAAACCCGTAGGTAGTACTAATTATAAATGTTTGTTTAATTAACATAACTTAAGCATTGGCTATCCACTTGATGGCCAGCATATTTTAAAGGCAGAAATGCTTTAAACTGATGCTGTAGTTAGGAGATAATACTATACAGCCTTTGTCTAAACTTGTTTGTTTGTTGAGTATTTTTAAAACTGTTTTGGAGGGAAGTCATTGACCTTTTTTTTTTAAATAAAAGTGAAGGCAAGAAAAGTAAATGTGAATGAAATAGATTCTCCTGCATGAGTTTTGCATGACCGTGTAACCACAAAGATCATGCATTATTAGTAACTGATGAACTGAATCGAATCTGAACTGTGAATGTGTTTGTTTATAGAATTCTCCCAACCAAAAATGTCAGACTTGTGGGTAAGTAAAATTTTGCAAACGACTGCACTCCCTGAAAGTGAAGAATGAAGAATTTTGTTGAAACCAAATTGTGCGAGATTTAATACTGTATTGCAGGATGATTGGAGAAATTTGCTCGTGCCCCCCTCGTTGTCACAGCGGCGGTAATAATAATATATATTATATAGATATATATATATATTATTATATATATATATATATATATATATATATATAATATAATACATATCTATTATCAACAGGTGCATTTAAATAAATTAGAAGGTGTGGAAAAGTTCATTTATTTCAGTAATTTAACTAAAATTGTGAAACTTGTGTATTGAATAAATTCAATGCACACAGACTGAAGTAGTTTTTGTCTTTGGTTCTTTTAATTGTGATGGTTTTGGCTAACATTTAACAAAAACCCATTAATTCAGTATCTCAACAAATTAGAATATGGTGAAATGCCAATCAGCTAATCAACTCAAAAACACCTGCAAAGGTTTCCTGAGCCTTCAAAATGGTCTCTCAGTTTGGTTCACTAGGCTACACACATCATGGGGAAGACTGCTGATCTGACAGTTGGCCAGAAGACAATCATTGACACCCTTCACAAGGATGTTCAACAAACATTCATGCCAAAGAGAACTGGGTGTAGCAAATCAGCTCATGGAAAATATGAATAATTAACCATAACTAAATATAATTAATTATTCATATTTTAGATCAGCTGTAGATATTTAGCTGACCACTCAGGGTAAACCGTCTTGTCAATTCTAAGAACGTAAATTTCCTGGTTAAAGGAAATAACTTCTTACTGTACAATTCTATAAGTTTGTAACGTAAATCTGAATGATTATTGACTCCGGTTATGAGTAAAAAATGAACACGTCAAGTGTGATACAAGAAAGGTTTTATTAACTACATAAACACTTAAACTAGTCTAACATATACATAAAACATTAAGCCGGTCTAACATACACACAAACACACACACACACACACATGCATACAGTTGGTATTGGAAAGGGTTAAAGTTTAACTCAGCATAGGAAGAGGCATAAAGAATGGATTTT
The DNA here is from genome assembly GCA_018155175.1 of Sinocyclocheilus anophthalmus. Classification (NCBI taxonomy): domain Eukaryota; kingdom Metazoa; phylum Chordata; class Actinopteri; order Cypriniformes; family Cyprinidae; genus Sinocyclocheilus; species Sinocyclocheilus anophthalmus. The sequence goes on along the minus strand of JADLZN010011903.1, from coordinate 25,319 downwards.
ATGGAACACTTTGCATGTATATTCAACAGATCAAAGCCTTCAGGGATACGTCAGATTCTGAGTTCAAACACACCTTTGTAAAAAGGTGCAAATGATAATTAATGTATCAATTAATAAGACTAAGTTTGTACTTGCGAGTCTCGTCTGTCTGAAAAAGATTCCTGATGCAATCTTAAGGCTTCCCGTAGTCTGTGCTGAATTCGGGTCGATGAGAAGAACCGGTTTGAGTCAGTGTTACTTGATGAATGGAAGGGACTAGGCCGAAGAAAAGGCCTGGCACAAATGCTTTGGTACCCTGAAGCGTTTTCTCACATCTTCATATTAGCATCTGACCGAACCACCGACTGAGCGGGTCACATGAAGTGTGGCCTTTAAGGTCGGAGAAGATCTCCGCCTTTTAAGATGGGCTTGTCCAATGAGCAAAATGAAATTTCCGAGCGGGAGGTGGCAATTGATGGAGGGTTTACGACCCTTTGTCTCTAAACATGGTAATTTGCAAATGGACTTAAATCGAAATTATTAACGATTCCCAGGGCCCTAATATATATTGCCTATGAACCAACATATAATATACACGCTTGTTTCGATAATAAGGCGGCAAATTCATAGATACTAAACAAGGTAGATTACATATAGTGAAAAGGGCGGGATCAGGAATGGGTCCCCTCACAAGCATACTAAAATAGTCTAAGAATATCAAAGACAAAATACACAATGACAATAATATACTCAATGGCCTGAAGAAATATGTGTGTTCATTCAAATAACGGTTTTTCTATGAATTAACTAGAACACAGTCCATTCCTACTCTGCTTTTCCTTGGGACAAAGAGTGGGCTATCCTTCTCACATTCCTGGGGGTCATAAAACCAGAGATATCATGATTAGTTGTCATGGTGAACAAGGGGGCCTGGTGTTCAGCAGAAATACTGGCATCCAGTTTATTGAGTGAGGGGAATGTGACGATTTGTTAACCTAATGAATAATTGATTTGTTAAATCAAATAAAAATTAGTGTGTCAGATTGGTCGAGACGCTACATATTTCCCCCCTTTCGAGCGTTGTTGTCCGTAGAATAGACAACAACGAGCGATGTCAAGGTGCAGAACAATCGAACACACACCTGGCACTCACGGCTGGGAGACAGTGGTGGTTTTTGGCTGTTGGTGCCATGTTGGATGCTGTCTGGTGGTGTGCTATGGTGATGTAGGCTGTAGCAAGGTGTGGTGGGTCCTCGAGCTTATGCAGCAGGTGCCGAGGCTGTGTCACCTGTCATCCTGAAACATCCGGGTAGGATGTTTTTTGTTGATGTTGTTAGCCAGTAGGCTATCTGTGGTACCCACGATGTGGAACAGCCGGGTTAGACTCTCACTGGTGAGAGTGCAGGTGGTTCCAGGGATTGCAGGTAATTGTTATGGAGATTTTGTAGCGTGCAGAGAGTTTCAGACTGACCTAGTGATGATGGCAGGAGAGCAGCAGGTGGTTGTTAGCTCTCTGTTCTGCCCGAACGTCACTAGAAATCTGATGTTAGCGGTGTCGCTTGGCTCTTGTGGCGGAACCGACTTGAGCTTGCCTGAGTTGTGTTGGTAGAGCTTTCGCTGTTGGGATGTGGGCCCGTTGCTCAATCCAACGTTGTCTGTCTGCTTCTGGGGGTGTCGACCGGTTTAAAGGGATGCTCTTCCCTTGGAGGGGCCTGATGCTGTGTAGCAGCAGGCAAGGAGTCAGAGGTTTGTCCTTCTCAATACTCCTTAGTTGAGTTTTGTTCAAGGAGCTCTTTTGCGAGTGTCAGCAGCTCCTGTAACCCAGAAGTAGGCGTGTCCAGCTGTCCTGGTGTAGCCTCCGTTCAGCACCCGTGTTGAGGAGGATGTTGTGGTGGACTGCTGATGGACATACCGTGGTGTTTGCAGGATGAGGACGCCTTTTCCCAGTGGTTGGTCTGGAACCTGGGTCTGTTGCCATGGTGATGGCTCTGTCCTCTTCTGGCTAGGGGCTTTCTGTAGAAGGGTTTTGCCTTGTGGCAATGCTGGGTGCCTTCTGGTGCCCGCTTTGGATTCTGAGTTGTGAAGTTCAGACTCAGTGGGGTTTGACAAACACCTTTAGTGGAGGCCTTGCTGCTTGTTAAAGTCCTTCTGTGTCAGGTTACACAGCTGTTGACTAGGCATTGTGCGGCAGGCCCTAATGACTAGATGACTTCTTGCAGCTGGTGTCCTCCGCCATCCCAGGGTAATTGTGAGCTTTGGAGTAAGTTTGTCAAAGTCTGTGGTAGTAAGCATGGGGAGTTTCACGCCGGCCCTGCTTGGTGTCTGGGGCAGCGATCAGTCCGTGTTCAGACTCTGGGTCTGAGAGTATTTAGGTTGCCAGATGTGTTGTCTCTGGCCAGCTCGTTGGGGTCTGTGGGGTCACACGGTGTGTGTGTCTGCAGTGATCCTCTGGAAAGGTCCTTGCCCCACCCCCTTGTGGCTGCTGATTGGTGACGTGTGAACAGTGGCTCTCGCCCCCCCCCTCGCAGGTTCAGACTCTTGGCTGAGGGGGTGGGCCTGCTGGCCAGGGGAAGTTCTGTTTCGTGTTTTCCCTATCTGTTCGCCTTGTGGTCTGCAAGCATATTTCAGTTCATTTGTGACACTGAATTCACCTCGTTGCGATGCTTCGGTTCGCCTGAAAATTTTTTTTTTTTTTGTTGCAGCTGCAGAGGTTTCAGGGAGCTGACTTGTGAAGTGTCAAGCAGACGGCTTTGGCTCCCTTTCCCCCCCTTCGTAGCTGTGCACAGACGTGGAGGGCTTGCACTGCTGGCGACCGATATTCAGCCGGCTGTCTTTTGCTTAAGTCTATGCGCAGTCGGTAGGACTGTTTAAATTCTTTCTGAACCAAGTCAAGCTCCTTTCTAATTGCTGAGTCAGGGTTTGGACCTCAGCTCTGTCTGTATGCAGGTGGCCTTGTAAGGCCTAAGATGTGGTGTCTTTCTCATTTAGTTCCACATATGTTGTTTTAAGAGTGACTTTGTGTGAAACAGTTCTCTTTTCAAGTCCTGTGTGATGGCTTTTTCCAGCGGCGCTTGGTGTTGAGCAGTTGTTAGAGCCTCTGTGAAGACTGGTGAATTCTTTCTGTGCACAATTCGGTGAGGTTCTTTGCATCCGTTCTGTGTTTTCTCTCGTTGAGCAGGTGTCAGTTTCTCTGCAGAATTCTGTGACTTGCAGTTTCAGCTCATATACCTCCTGTCTGAGGCCCTTGAGGGTGTGGGCCGAGGAGAGGATGATGCTGGTCAAGTGTTCGCTTATGTCGCAGTCTCGCTGTTCCTTTCTTTGCCATGGCAGGTCGTTGGCTGCTTTGAGCCAGTGCCTACTGAGTGTCAGGTGGTCCTGGTGAGCTTGCAGGGCTGGATGTCTGTGGAATGTCTGCGACAAACTGGCACACTTGTGGGAACACCAGAAAGAGAAAGGGACAAGACAAATGCAAGTACGTCCAGAGGTGTTAAACTATCTCTAAGGGGAACGGCTGTGTAGGCCGTGTAAGGTATGACTAGCTGGTGGGAGGCAGCTAGTGAGGTAGGGTGCTATGTTTTTGGGTTCGTGAACACAAAGGAAGAGTTTGAGTAACTTTGTTGAGGGGCCGTAAGCAGGGGTCAGCTGATGACCGGGCTATACTACTGATGGTTCACGGGTTTGGTCACTATGACGAAACTGAAATAAAATAAGATGAACTCAAAAAAAAAAAGGAACATTTTTACCTATTTTAGTTTTGTTTCTAAGAGATATGGCTAAGCAGGATTCACTTGTGTGTGATGCTGCAATAGAATTCATAAACCTAGGGTTAGACTGTTAACTAAACTAGCAGGGACCCACCAAATACCTCGTCCAAAGAAAAAGAAACAGTGGGAATTGTATCTAGTTTTATGTTAGCCTACATTGTGTTGCCATGGTAGCTGCCCTTCAAACGTATTAAGCCCCCCCCCCCCCCCGCCCCCACCACCCCCCCCCCCCCCCCCCCCCCCCCCCCCTCCCCCCCTCCCCCCCCCCCCCCCCCCCCCAGGCACTGAGGCGTGAGGAGAAGTAGAGAGGAAACAGGGATTATGCTACTAATAACCTGTATAACTCGCTAAGGAAACAACAGTTGCTCGAACTACTGTAATCCTATCCAAAACGACGATGGTGATGGTGAAATAACTAAAATAAGGTAAAGTAAAACAAAACAAACAACCAAAAAAAATTTTAATAAATAAAATAAAAAGGGTCCTAAGAGCTGTAGGAAATTAAAAGGGGAAAATAAATAAAAAATAAAAAATAAAAATAAAAAATGGAATAAAAAAATAAATAAAATTGATTAATTAAATCTCAATTTAATTACAAATCATTTCGCTGAATGTACATTGTGGCTAAACAAGTGGATGTGGAGTACAGTGGATCAGTGTGGATTGGACTGAAGAGGGGGCCACAGAAACGCTGGGGTTGGTCTAATGGAGAGAACACAACTTCTCAGTACTATAACTGGGATTCAGCACAGCCAAATGGAGATGGAGATTGTGTAGTTACTTCTTCCAGCGCTTGGCATGATGCGCCATGTAGCCTTTTACGATATTTTACATGCTATACAGGTACGTTTTTGTAAAAAGATGAATGTGCAGTTTAGCTGAGAATGAAGAGCTTCAAACTGTTTTTTTTCCTCAATAGGAAATACTTCATATCTAATAACAATTAACAAAAACTGGGCTGATGCTCAAAGCTACTGCAGACAGTATTACACAGACCTGGCCACCATCCACAACTCTGCGGAAAATGACTACATATCTAAGATGCTATATTCTGGATGGTACGTCTGGATTGGTCTGTTCCTGGACTCTTGGGAATGGTCTGACAAATGGATCCTCTTCTTCAGACACTGGGCAGCAGGTCAACCATCCATGAGTTCAGGATCTGATGACTGTGTTGGCATGTCAAAAACCAATTCTGGCAGATGGGCTCAATACAGCTGTGATCTACAGAGTCCTTTTATCTGCTATGGAGGTGAGCATCTAACAAATTAGATCATGTTAGACAGAATGCCTTATTAAGTTGGCTTAAAAAAGGCAACTTACTGAAATCCTATTTAAACTTTAAAACAGCTAAAACCAGCCTAAGCTGATTGACTGCTTTGGCTGGTCTCCCAAGCTGGTTTTAAAGTGGTTTTGGCCACTTTTAGCAGGCCAGGCTGGTCTTAGCAAGTTTGTAGCAGTTTTTTTTTTACTGAATCAACTGGTTTAAGCTGGATTAGCATAGAAACATGCTAGTACCATGCTAATCATGCTAGAAACATGCTAGTAACTACTTGCTAATCATGCCAAAAAAGGCTAACACCTTGCTGGTAACGTGCTAATCATGCCCGAAACATGCTAGCAATTTCTATTAAAACTGCTAGAAACAGCGCTTAAGCATTTTTATGTAGTAAAATGCAAATCATGCTAGGAATCCTGGCTGGCAACATAGCGCTAAGTACTTGCTAAATCATTTACACAAAAACAAAATTTGCTAGTAACTGCTAAATCATGTTAACATTCGCTAGTAAACTGGTAAACAAAAAATCATTGGCTAGAATCTGCTAGTAACATGTTAAATCATTGCTAGAAAACCAACATGCTAGCAAAATGCTAGTAAACTTGCTAATCATGTAAACAAAATGTTAACCATGCTAGTAACATGCTAATCATGCTAGAAACATGTTAGCAACTTGTTTTACAATGGTAACAAAATGCTAGCAATTTGTTAAACGTGTTAGAAACATGGTAGCATCATGCTAGCAACATGCTAATAATGCTAAAAACATGCTAGCAACATGTTAGTAACTTGCTAATCATTGTTAACGACATGCTAGTAATTTGCTAATCATGTTAACACCATTTTAGTAACATGCTAATCATGCTAGAAACGTGTTAGTAACTAGCTAAACATGTTAACAAAATGTTAACACCATGCTAGTAACATGCTAATCATGTTAGAAACATGCTAGAAACTTGCTAATCATGTTACCAAAATGTTAACACCATGCTAGTAACATGTTAATCATGTTAGCAAACATGTTAGTAACTTGATAATAATGATAACAGCATGCTAGTAACATGCTAATGACGCTAGAAACATGCTAGTAACTTGTTAATCATGCTAACAAAATGCAAACAACATGCTAGTAACATGCAAATCATGCTAGAATCATGCTAGCAACATGTTAGTAACTTGCTAATTATGCTAACAACATGCTAATAGCATGTTAATCATGCTAGAAACATGCTAGTAACTTGTTAATCATGCTAGCAACATGTTAATCATGTTAGAAATATGCTAGTGACATGCTAATCATGCTAGCAACATGCTAGTAACATGTTAATTGTGCTAGCAACATGTTAATCATGCTAACAACATGCTAATCATGTTAAAAAAATGTTAGCAACATGCTAGTCATGCTAGAAACACCCTAGCAACCACCCCACGTACCCTAGCGATCTGTTTTTCTATGTCTGTTCTTCTGATAGACTGTATTGCCTTCAAAACATTCAAACTTTATTCTTTAAAACTATTTTAACTTTCAAACTACTTCAAACTGAAAACTTTCAGACTGCAAGCATTTAAAACTTTTTCAAACTTTCTAGCTAGGCTTTTTCAAGCCAACTTAAAGTTTGTCTACAAACGTTTCAATCTAGTTATTTCTCCAGTGTTCTGTTCTGTCATTTCGTTTGTGCATCACTGCATTTAACAGCGATTGTGATTGCCAGCACAACAATATGCTGATAACTATCAAAAGGACTAAAAATTAGCTTAGAGAAGGTGAGCAAAGAACACTCCCTTTATAATCATCAAAGCTGTGACTGAGTTCTAAACAACCTGATCTCATGAGAAAATGTTGGCGATTTTGTATGAATCCATACCATTTTTATTATTACACAGAAGTATATGAAAAGTATGAAGGCACGTTGTGAATGAAAGCATGAATACAAAGTCACCACCAGTTCGCCAAAAAGTGTAATAGTTACGAATTGCCACGAGAGTGACTTTGATCAGGCTTTAATCATGACTATATCTCTATGATATTTATATCTCTAAGCATATATGATCTTTACCAACTTTTTATTTTCCTCCTAAAGGGCCTAGGCCTTCAGTACCAATGTACCAGTTTATGAACCAAAGTATGACATGGCTTGACGCTCAGAGGTACTGCAGAGCAAGATTCACTGATCTGGCCGCTGTTATGACCATGAATGATGTGAGAAGGCTGGTAACTACAGTGGATCCTGGATACAACGGTTCAGTATGGATAGGTCTCCATGCTTTGGGGGTGGGACGCTGGCTTTGGTCTATGGGAGACAGCGCAATCTCCCAGGACAGTATGTGGCATCCAGGAGAACCGAGTGGTGATGGGGAGTGTGTGAGGAGTTTTAGTGGAAGCTGGTATGATGAGAGCTGCAGCACCGTTCTCCCATTTGTGTGTTTCAATGGTGAGTCCTCTTAGTTTGAGTTCGTTTTTTCCACTTTAGCTGATCCTTGACTGAGGGCTGGTCCTTATCTTGTGTTTCTGAACAGACAGCACTGGTTTTATTATTAATAAGACTGCTATGACATGGAGAGATGCTCAGAGTTACTGCAGACAACACCACACTGATTTGGCGAGTATCAGCAGCCCAGAGCAGCAGAATCTGATCAGTAAAGAATCATCGCTCTGGATTGGTCTGTTTCTGGACTCTTGGGAATGGTCTGACAAATGGAGCAACTTCTTCAGATACTGGGCAGCAGGTCAACCATCCCAGAGTTCAGGATCTGGTGACTGTGTTGGCATGTCAAGAAACAATTCTGGAAAATGGGCTCAATATAGCTGTGATCTAAAGCAGCCTTTTATCTGCTATGGAGGTGAGTTTACCCCATTCAAACAAGAGATTTGTAGGTCACTCTTGAAACAGACATTAAAAACAACTGTGATATGTTTTCATTTATTCTGTGTTGAGGATGATTTTAACTCTGTATTTCTCTAGATGACAAGTTAATAAAAAAACAGGTTGTCAGAGTGAAATTGTCCTGTAATGGAACATGCACATTGAATGATCTTTCACTACAGATGACCATTCTGAATGAGGTTTGTATCCGCCTCAAACACTGAGTTCACTTTCATTGTCAAATTCTGAATGAATAACTGTGCCCTGGCAACCATCCACAACACCCTTTAGCTTTCTGTGTTTTCTCTCATTTCACATTGTTGCTATAATTAGGTTTTGATTCTTTCTTGCTGGTCTTCCAGTTAAGCAAAAAGCTGAAGAGCATGGGGCTGGAAAGTGACAGACAATTAAGCTGGAGAAAGGGGCAAGATGGAGAAGTGTTTCATCAGGAGAGAAAATCTAGAGCGAGTTCAAATACTGTGTGTAATAGGCAGTAATCTTCTATTTCACTTTTTACATTTTCAAATAGGTTCAAATTATATAAAAGATGTATAGTAAAAGTAGATTGTTTTAAGGAACTGTGAAGTAGTTGTAGTATTATCCGTTATTTAAACATCATTATTAATGATAGTATATAATATATTTATTGTAAGTGATTGTCAAATAATTTTTCTTTGACTTTTCCTGTTTTAAATATACCATTTACTATAGTTTCGAAAGGAAATATTTTATTTGAAACCATTGAAAGTATAATTTAAAAAAGATTTAATGCAAAAAGAAGTAAGAGATATATATGAGCTATTGTACGTAAAAATAAAAGTATGTTGATGTCGTTCTCATAATTAATTGAAATTTGATTGGCAGAAATCATCCTGTAAAATGATCCTGTAAAATAAAAGTTGCTTTATAAAACTGAACTTCGTAAATTCAGATTTGATTAATTCATTATCATTGGAGCAGCCCTTTAAATTCTTTAATAATGATTCTCTCTCGCTCTCTCTTGCTCTCTCTTTGTGTGTGTTTTAAAATTAGAATAATTGTTAGATAATAAGGTAACAATTGCATATATTTATATCTTGCAGTAGGCTATACCAGACAAAGCATTTCATACAGCCTATATCTGACATTTATTTATTTCTATTGGTGCTAAATTGGAAATTTACTTTAAGTATTCCTGAAATGCACATTGCTTATCTTGTTTCATTTAGCAAAACAGTCCATACTGCTTATGTTTTTCTGGAGTATAGACTGTGGTCTGGAGTTGAGTTCATGAAGATCATATTTGTTAGGTGCTATATATTCATAATTTGACCACCAGATGGCCACAAAGAAGCCTGCAGGCCCTGCACTGTTTTGAAAGGAGCTGGCTAATAAACACAGATTAGAGTTGATGATTAAATCATCATGTTTCTTTGAAAATAAGTTACTCTTTCATGGAAATGATTTACTTCCTGTGTAATCTGAAACAATAGTAAAATAACTGTAGATTCAGAAATATTCATCCATTAGAAATAGCTAGTTCTAAAGGATTTTTTAGGAGAAATTTTATTTTTATTTTAGTTATATATTTGTAGTTATGTTTTTCTAGGAATGTATTGTATGGGTCTTTTGTATTTCTGTTTCACTGCACCAAATTGACCGCAAGGATCTCAATAACGCTTGACCTGACCTTGGTACGTTACATCATCATCATCATCATCATCATTAATATTATTATTATTATGTAATTCATATGAAGCTGAACATGAACCTTGCCTATGCAGTAAGTCAAAGGATTGTGGTGTGGTTTAAATAGATCACATATTATGCAATTATTAATAATGCATTTATTTTAAGTCTCATTTGTATATAGTTTAATTCTATCATTAGTTCCGCCGCTCCCTACACGCAGAGTACGCGTAGGGCACCAACTCCCAGGGGGGCACCATCCCAGATTCTCAAAAAAAATTTAATTAAACTATATTAATTAGTCCAGCCTATCTTAACTATAAAAAGTAAATAAAGTGCATAATGCACAATAGCCTATAACTAATGCTCTAGATTAAAATGTTAATATTTTTGTAGATTAAGTTTAAGATACTGTTCATTACTAGTAATGAAGATTATGTTTTTGTGTGTGAAATTACCATTTTTTATGCAGAGAGGATTGTAAGAAATGTGCAAATCCTTTTGTAATAGGTCAAATTAAAGTAAGATGATATTCTTATATCTGTCCCCGTGCTATGGTTATGTCTGTCATTGCAATTTTGAGAGTGAATACTGCATGTATATGCAGATGTCACTCTCGAAGCTTTGCAGCGTGTATGTGGCTCTTGGCAGCATAAAAAAACACAAATTCTGATATTCAAATTCTGTAGGGATTATAGCCAAGAAAACACAAAAACATCACTCCCTTTATAATCATTACAAATCTGTCACTCTCTTCAATTGATCGTGGTCTCATGAAGTTAGTTACTTGTAATGTCTTGTTTGCAGTGTGTCTGCCCTTTGTGTGTTATAATGAGAGGATCTGCAAGCGTGCAGAACTCAGCACTAAACACAAAATCCAGATTATAACTTAAATGCCTCGGATTGGCCATTGCATCCAAGAAATCAACAGATATGTCTGTGAATGTCGGTCACATTGCTCAACGCTGCAAAAATTTGACAATGACCTTTCACACTCTCAGGGCCACACCCAAATAAACAGAAGTGTTTGCTAATCTGCTCATTAATCCTATATTGCAGCTTCAGGTGCTCTTGCTTCATTAGAGGTTGTTTACTCTTTCTAGCACCTGTAGACCAGCCTGCTGAGATGGATGTAACCCTGTCCTTTTAACCACTTAAAATCCTGTATTTGACCATGTCCCTATGGACGTGACGCAGAATTAGTTCCGTGTAGTTGCAGCAGGTGTGGCATTTAGAATCAGTGTGTTCACTTTCTTTTGATGGTCCCTTTAACACATTCTGTTGACTATAAGTAACATTGCACTTGTTAAAAACTGGAGTGATGCTCAGAGCTACTGCAGACGGAATCTGATCAGTAAAGAATCATCGCTCTGGATTGGTCTGTTTCTGGACTCTTGGGAATGGTCGAATCAGTGGAGCTACTTCTTTAGATACTGGGCAGCAGGTCAACCATCCCAGAGTTCAGGATCTGGTGACTGTGTTGGCATGTCAACAACTGATTCTGGGAGATGGTCTCAATATAGCTGTGATCTACAGCAGCCTTTTATCTGCAATGGAGGTGAGTTTCCCCAGTTAACAGAATCAAATAATTCAAACAAGAGGATTTGAAACAAATTTTACAAATAACTATGAAATGTTTTCATTTATTTATCTGTCTTCTGTGTTGAGGATGACTTTAACTCTGTATTTCTCTAGATGACAAGTTAATTAAAAAACAGATCATCAGACTGAAATTGTCCTGTAATGGAAAATGCACATTGAATGATCCTTCACTACAGACGGCAATTCTGAATGAGGTTTGCATCTGCCTTAAACAACCATTTTTGTTTCATTGTCAAATTGTGTTGTTGCACTAGAATGCCAAGTATAGCTTATAACCAACCAGAACCACTAATTTCATCATCATCGTTGTTGTTGTTAGGGTTAAAAATAATATGTAGCCAACAGTAGTGTGATGATATTTAATGTATCATTTCCTTCTTTCTTGCTGATTTTCCAGATAAGTGAAAAGCTGAAGAGCATGGGGCTGGAAAGTGACAGAAAATTAAGCTGGAGAAAGAGAGAAGATGAAGAGGTGTTTCATCAGGAGAGCAACCGTACAGCCAATTCAAATAACAAATGTAATAGGCAATAATCTCTATAAAGGAAACAAATATAACTACTTACTATATTATTTTGAAGAACTGGGAGGTAGTAATAATAACCATCATTGAAACACCATGAATTGTGATATTATATATGTATTTATTGGAATCAATTGTGAAAATAATTTTTCAATAACTATATTGAATCTAGCAAAACTTTACCTATAAATAGTTGTATTGTGTATTAAAGATTTTCTTTTAGTAAATAAACCATTTAATGCTCTAGTTTTAAATTATGTATTTATTTATTTTGTCATAATAACGTTAGAGTTCAAGATTAGCACAAAAATATTTGAGGACAAATCACTTTGTATTGTAAAAATAAAACCTTGAAATTCTACCTCTATGAGTTCATTAGCATGGGAGTAGCCCATTTCTATTTACATTTAGACTACCTTTTATGCAAAAGCTGCCTGTTTCTTTCAAAACAAGTTACTATTACATGGAAATGTCTCTGTCTGTGTATTACAAAACAATAATAGCAAGAAGTATTTACCCATTAAAAATAGTACCCATTAAAAAAAGTACTTCTGGTGCAAACTTGAATGTTTACTATAAGTATTTCTGAAATACACATTGCTTGTTTCATTTTATATCCAACCAAGCCATATGATTGTCTGGACCTTTGCTACCGTACAACTCTGAGAACAATGCAGAAGTACACTATTGAATATAAATGAGAACACATTCAAGTGTGTATAAAAAAGTATAGCCTACTAAGGTTTTCAATTGCCTATTTAATTGCACTGAAGTACAGTGTGGTATTAGTTACGATGCGAATATATTTGTGCTGTTTAATGCATTTTAAACATTGTGTTTTCCTCAGTGCATAACTGACATGTCACGGGTATATTTTTCATCTGTAAATGTTATAAAGTCATGCAGATATATCCATTTTGCTTGCTGTCAGGAGTGAATGAGTGCTGCTGCGCACATGCACGCTAAACAGACCAAGCACAATGATTCTGAGTGAAACCATTTTTGGTTCCACAAAGAACCATTCAGTCAACGGTTCCTTAAAGAACCATCTCTTTCTTACCTTTTATAATCTGAATAACCTTTTTTCACCACAAAAAACGTTTTGTGAAACAGAAAGGTTCTTCAGATTTTAACGGTTCTTTATGGAACCATTTAGACAAAATGGTTCTTCTATGGCATGGTGAAGCACCTTTAGTTTTAAGAGTGTATAAGAAATGTATGAGCTATCTGTTCAACTATGAAAAGGTACAGCTGTCATAAATTTCCATAGAAAAGCTGCATCTATAATATTATTTAGAGTAGAGGAAGAGAAAACTAGAGGTGCACGTAAAAATCTGTTCATTTATGAATCACGATTCTGTCTTCTAAAGATTCTACTGGATTCACAAGTTTCAAAATCAATGTTCGAAAGCAGCGGTTCTCAATACTGTTCCTCTCGTCCCCCTGCTTTGCACATGCTCTGCATCTCTCTCTCTCTCTCTCGCTCTCTCATTCAGCTCAGCTCCAAAAATGAACTTTTACAATTATACACTTATTTTCACATGGCTGTGAGAAGCGTTATACATGGACGCGCGTGCAATTGCTGTACTGTATTTAAGCTTTAATCAGGATAAAACCATATATTAAAAGCTAACATAAGCAGTATCATTTACAAATAACAGCATATCTAAAGTATGAGACAAAAAACATAGGCCTACCATTAAAAGCCATGCTTGCACAAGTTCTGCACGATCCTCTTCAATAATATCCCCTGGGTCTCAATCGGACTCAACTGATAACTGATATAAAGGGAAGTTCACCGAAAAAGAAAAAAAAAAAAAAAACTCACCACAAAAATGAAAATTTGATGTTTATCTGCTTACCCCCAGGGCATCCAGGACGTTGGTGACTTTGTTTCTTCAGTAGAACAAATTTGATGATTTTTAAGTCCAACCGTTGCAGTCTATCAGTCGTATAATGCATGGCAATGGTAACAATCTATGAGAGTAAAAAAAACATGCGCAGACAAATCCAGATTAAACCCTGCGGCTTGTGACGACATATTGATGTCCTAAGACACGAAATGATTGGTTTGTGCGAGAAACGAACAGTATTTATATAATTTTTTCCTCTAATACACCACTATGTCCAACGGTCTTTGTGCGCGCGCACGCATCCGGTTGCGTGAGGTGTGTACGCGCTATTTCTGAGGGAGGGGCTTCATAAAAACATGAAATGATCAGCGCGTTTATCAGAGAAGGGATAAAGGTAAATTGTGAAAAATAATGCGTTTTTTTAAAAACGAAGCATTAACACATGTTAGTCTGCACTCCTTAAACACAATCAAGCCTAGAAAAAAAAAAACAATCAACCACCCCTTGAATAAAGCCTGTTTTTTATGTTTGCTATGTTGTGAACAAACAGGAGGGATAATAGGCTCTAAAAATGCTAGGTGGATCTCAGTGTAAGAGTATAGTAAGCTAGTTCAGTGCAAGTACAGTGGTAGGCTTGCAAAGACATAATATGACATGACGTGTCAAAAGACATCTCGATCTCTGTGCGATAACATATTCAACTTCACATCAGTCACTCATGAATATTTAAATGACACATGGGTCCACCTGGCCAGGTGCAGATGAAGAGAGACAAGCGGTTCAGCACTGATCGGTCATACATGTGACATTACAAAACACAATGATGAATCTGTGTGTGTGTCTGTGCATTCATCAAATCATCTTAACACCCACCAGATCAATTTGACGCATGCGGTAGATACGGCATGAGTTCTACACCAGTTTATCGCTTTCAGTCACCCTCTCTATCGAGATGAGCCCTATAGATCAACCTTTAAATATAATGACCAAGACATTACAATGGCCTAATTTAACACTGAATTACAAATGAGATCTGCCTTGCCAAACACCACTAACTAATAATGACATTACATGCTATGCTGCAGTGATTTTCTGTTTCCAGAATGCGAGTTATATTAAAGTAATAGTTCATCCAAAAATGAAAACGTGCTCATCCTCAGGCTATCAAAGATGTAGATGAGTTTGTTTCTTAATTGGAACAGATTTGGAGAAATTGAGCATTATTAGTCCAATCAGCTGATAAAAACACCACAATAACCCACACTCTTTCAATTAACATCTTATGAAGCACAAAGCTGTGTTTGTAAGAAACAAATTGAATAATTAAGTTTTATTTTCTTTTTTACGTCAAACTGCTATTTCTTTTTCCAGTGAAAATTCATCTCGTCTGAATCAGGAGAGAAATATGCGAGTGAAACAGTTCTAAACAAATATTTTGGTGGATTTTGATGTTTGAGGTCAACAGGGAATGGACTTTTTACTGGAGGAAGTGTTATTTTGGTTCTGACTCTGAAGAAACAGTTTGAAGTTAAAACGGCTTGCTGGATTTGTTTCTTACAAACATAGACGTAAAACATTAATTGAGGAAATGGGGCCGAATGGATTAATGAAGATGGTGAAGAAACAAACTCCTCTACATCTCGGATGACCTGAGGGTAAATATATTTTCATTTAGACTATGTGTGAGTTTTGAAAATCCCAAGTTTGAATGTGTAAAACATCCCATAAAATGAGCACAAGCAACAAAAGCTGGTATTAAATGTAGATTTTTATTAATTAAAATTTGCCAAATATACACCCAGTATAATCCAAGTAAATATTGAGTTCATACGTCGATATTCAAAAGTGGTCATTTAAGAGAACAATTAGATCAGGGTTGACATATCTCCAAAGACTACACACTATACAGGTCAGTAAGCATCAGATTTGCTTAAACCAGAGTGTTCATTGATTGGTTTTGAGTTTGTTCACTTTTCGATGACAATTGCCCAATACAACAAACTTAGTTTATACGATTTTCATGAAAAATCACTATAAAAACAGTTCAGGTCTATGATTCTACCCCGGGAACCATGGCTGACATTTGAATACATTATTTATTTGGAAACCATCTGAATGTGATGACATTTGAGTTGGTTTTTATTTGCAGAATTCTGTCGTCTTGTGTTAATCCCTAAGTTTATACAAAGTTTAAGACAGGTTTTCAAAAATGGACATATATTGAGACATCACTAACCCAGGCCTGTATATTTCAGCATATTGAACAGCAAGCATTAGGACACCAAAGAGATATTATCATATCTTCCAGAAAATGAATGCCATGGAAATATTCCTGCTGTTCCCCCGAACAAAAGATCTAGCCAGTGTACAAATGTTGATGTGAGTGTTTAGACTTCATTTGTCCGTTTGTTGAGATTTAACAGTTTCATGCCCTTAAATAAGATTGATCAATTTATTCCACAGGGAAATATCCAGTCTCACCAAAGGCTCACAAAAGTGCTTTAAGCACCACACATACAGTAGTTACCAATTAGGTGCTTTATACTATTATAAAAAAAAAAGAAAAAAAATTATAATAAAATGATCAGAAAAAGAAATGACATGACAGATCACTTTTAGTAATTAACAAAGCATAAATGTACACATATTTTCACTTCCTTTCAGTGCATAAATAAGATGATTAATGGACAATAATTATTGAGTTATGCATGTACGACGATATAACAATGTGTCTTTGTCCAGATAACCATAAAGGTAGAATGTAAACATCAGTTCATTTATTTGTGAACAAAAGCATATTATAATGGAGAGCACAATATATAGTATTCCAGAGCTTGCTTAGACCACTTTCAGTTCTTGAGGTCTACTGAAAGCCTTTAATACACCAGAAAATATTTTTTATTTGATAGGCACAAAGGCAATTTTTAACTTTGCCCGAAGACACATATTTCTATAGAGCTATGCTATTCGTGCATTTTGTGTCTTTATGGATACAAACAGAAAGCAACTTTCCTCATGTTGTGCCACTTTAAAGGTGCATGTGAACAAGAATTTTACATTGTTTTTCGTACACTTGCCGCAGTCTACTAGCTGTGGTCTTTTGACATCCATCGCAACCAAGCTAATAAACCATAATACACAAATAACACAAACAAAAGAGATACATGTGAAATTTACATTAGGACACTATTTCCTGATGAGTTCAGCAAGACATATCGAGATGTAAATGAATGATTGTTATACATGAAAGCATTAAGACCAATTTATTAAAATGCTATGCCTGAGATTTGAAAAAGGATGCAAACAGGGTTCCCACACAAAAGACCAATGAATTTCCATTCTTTTTTCATGTGAAGACACATTTTTGACATTTTGACTGAACGCACTCAAAATGAGCAATTACTAGCACATTAATTTGAGCATAACTAAATAAATACATTAATAATAATAAAATCAAAATATTTTGTTTAATTCTATAAGTTTTAATTCTCTAATTAATTTTTATTGACTGTGGGAACCCTGAATATTCCTTGGTTAAAAAAAAGCTGCTAATAAACATGTAAACCACAAATGCAAAAAACACAAGTTAAATGATCACTGACAAATCATATGTTTTTATATGTAAGACAAATTATGTTAAAGTAAAGAGAAAGAGATCAACAACAAAAGAAAAAGAAAAATCTATTTCTGAGATTAAAATGTTTATAATTGAGGATATTTCTTTTTTTTCCCTCTTATATTTGGAGCAACATTAAAGGGTTAGTTCACCCCAAAAATGAAAATTAGCCCATTATTTACTCACCCTCAAGCCATCCTAGTGTATATGACTTTCCTGCTTTCAGACGAATCCAATCGGAGGTATATTAAAAATTATCCTTGCTCTTCCAAGCTGTGTTTAAGGGCTGCATCGGGTTTTGCAGTTTCCTTCATTCCAAAAGACGTGCATCCATCCATAATAAAAAGTGTCTCACACGGCTTTGGGGGGTGAACAAAGGCCTTCTGTATCGAATCGATGCATTTTTGTAAGAAAAAAAATCCATATTCAAAACATAATAATCACATTAATGTAGCTTGCGCCAACAGTCCTAAACAGAAGCAGCTCCAGGGAGGAGGAGAAAGGGGTGATTAAGAGGTTCGGAGGGGGGCGGTGCACATGTGCGGTGGTCTCGTGAAAACCAATGTTTTTTACAGGAGCAAGGAAGACAAAGTTACCTTAATTTAGCAAGGAAAACCATCTCCTCTGCTTTTATCAAAAAAAATTCTTCGACATTCTCTTTACAAATCCTCGTTTTGTTACTCTAATTCGTGACCGTGTTTGTTTTGATCTCGAACCCTGAGCTGCCACGTTCGTCACTTCTGATCGCGCATGCGCAACGCCGACGTCCTCGTAATCCCCCCGGAGCTGCTTCATTGTACCACAGTAGCGCAAGCTAGCTTAAAGTGATTATTACGTTTTGAATATGTATATTTTTCTTATAAAAATGCATTGATTCGCTACAGGAGGCTTTTGTTCACCCGCCGGAGCCGTGTGAGGCACTTTTTATTATGGATGGATACGCTTTATTTAACTTCTTTTGGACTGAATCAATGCAACACCCGCTGACTGCAATGAAACAGCTTGAAAGATCAAAGACAATTTTTAATAAACTCCGACTGATCGTCAAAGAGAAAGTTTAATACGCCTAGATGGGCTAATTTTCATTTTTGGTGAACTAACCCTTTAAATGTATTTTTTAGTTCCTATCACGTCCTATGCTGTCACCAAATAAATGTGTACAAACAATTTAACGAAATACCTGGACACCCAAGTAAATTGGTTGGTATTCCAAAGAAAGACTGTATTATTAAAATCACAATTCAAGTTCACTTCATTAATGGAAACTTTGGCATTTGATGTAGACAAACCTCAAGGGCTGTACAATAAAAATAAAAAAAAAACAATAAATGATCTCAACTTCACTACTTTCACTGTTATTTCAGTCATATTGCATCAGTAAATCACAGAACATTAACACACAAAGGTTTAATTCTTTTCAAATCACAAAAAAAATTGAGATAAAATTCACAATTCAACAGGTCTGAAACAGGCAGGGTCATACTGGCAGCATATGAAAAAGAAACGTCAAATATATTTTCGTACATCCTCACTCATGAAATTCCTATTTTCAATTACATCGATTTAAAAAAAGAAAAGGTTAAAAAGAAAAAAAAATCCTGCAATGGCTCTGGAAACAGGAACTAATACGCAATATCTGAGGCATAATATGATAAGTGTTTCTTCTTTGTTAAGATAAATATACAAGCATTATAGATTCATTTACCTGAGTAAGATATCATAAACTATACAAAGCTTTTAAAAGACTAAAGCACATACATTAGACGAAGGATTACAAACATGTTACTCCACTGATGGTGTAGGTAGTGCAGATTAGAGAAAGGCGGGTGGACAGACATGAAAGTGGCTACACAATTCATACCTTCAACATCAAGAACCGCTCCATCACTCCTCCAGAATCTGATGCAGGACCTTCAGTAGGTTCTTCAGGCCGTAGATGTAACCCTGGTCGGGAACGTCACTAGGGAAGACATGTGCAAAGTCAATCATCTTTACCTCCACGTTACTGACCGTTTCCTGTCCCGCTTCGCTCTTGCTCTCTTTCCTGTCCTCTTCCAGTCTTGCCAAGCCGCGGTTGCTGTTGGGCTGCTGCGAGGAGCTCCAAACGCCATTGTCCTGTTTGGCTTGGTAGTGGCTCCGGCCGCAGCCTTTCTTGTGCAGGGAGTACATGGTGGAGAGGCTCTGATCGATGTTGTTGTTCTGCTCACAGGCCTCGGGTGCGATTGGGCTCTCCCGTAGGGTCTGAGAGACGAGACTGGGCACGCAGACGCCCTCGTAGACAAAGAGCAGAGAGCTTGCATAAAAGTTGAACCGACTCTGGCCCTCAAACCACTGAAGGATCTTCTGGACTTTGAGGATGCTGGCAGTGATGGCGTCTTTGCGGAGAATGTCATCGTTGTAGAAGAACTTGGATAAACCTGCAGAACAATGAGGACGTTATTCGTAACTGAATTGGTACATATAAAAACACAACCAGTCAAAAGTTTGGAGTAATTACAATTTTTGAATGCTGTTGAAAGAAGTCTCTTATGCTCACCAAGCTTGTATTTATTTGATCAAAAATACAGAAAAAAAAGTAATATTGTGAAATTTTATTACAATTTAAAACAACTGTTTTTTTTTCTGTAATGCAAATCTAAATTTCCAGCAGCCACTACTCCAGTCTGATCTACATTTTAATACATTTTTATTCCGTGATCAATTATTATTAATGGTCCTTATTACTATCAAAGTTTGCTGCTAAATATTTTTGTGGAAAAGGTTTTTTTTTTCAGAATACCTTGAAGAATAGAAACAGCAAAAGAACATTTATTTGAAAATCATTTTTTTTGTAAAATTATAAAAGACTTCACCGTCATTTATTAATCAATTTTAACCACAGGTTTTTAGTGCCATGTTAAAAAAAAATTATAATAAAATAAAAATAACGAATTCCGAATTAGTCGACGAAGCAGAACTAAAGTTGAAATCTAACGGGATAAAGTCGAAATAGATTTAGAGAATAAAGTAGAAATATTTACAAGAATAAAGGCGAAATGTTTCAAGATTTAACTCATAGAAATTAAGGTTATAATATTTTGAGAGTATAGCCTATATTGCGCATGCAAATGGCCCAGATTGAGAAGCTGCGAGGCCACTGAATTTGATTTGAATATTGTTTGCCTCATAGCGGCCGCATCATCTTACTGGGAGGAGGAGGAGTCAATTTTAAGGACTCCGCGGAAACAGCTAATATCACGACTATGATATTTATTCCCAGACTGTAACAGAACAATTTTTATCTTAAAGTCATAGGAGATCTTGGAAAAACGGAAGCGACGTCCCCACCCTCCCGGCAATCGGGGATGGTGGTCACTGCCACGCCCCCTGAACGCATATACGCTCACAGACCAGAACACCAGAGACAACATTACTACAATAGGCTACATCAGCAGTTTCCAATTCAAGCCCCCCCCCAATATAGCGAGCGCATATGTTCCATACAAAGGGCATTTAAGTGTGCGAGACATGAATTTAAATTGTATTCATTTACAGATTTATATTATGTCACACTTCACACTTCTCTAGTAAGTTTCGTCTGTGTGTGAAGACGCTGCGCTGCGTAAATCCATGAATGATTGTTTCGAAGTGAAGTAAACTTCATCTGATTTCCCCTGCTCAGGGAGTTGGGAGCAATGAACACTGTGTAAGGATCATATCGATCGGAACGCAGTTCATGCACGTAGCTCTCTTCTAACGAGCTGGTTATCTGAATCGGGTGTGTTAACTAAGCGATACATGCAAAATATGCAGAGCAGGGGGACGCAAGGACTGGAATTGGGAACCGCTGGGTTACATCATGTGTCTTTCACCGGTGAGAAATCTTTAAAAGTACTACAATACTAGGAAGGAAGATCGAGTTGTTGATGTGTCTGCCATTCTAGCTTTGTCTGCACAGCGTGCGTGAACGCGCTGATGACGTATCCTGTCTGCGCGAACCATGCTAATGCACACGTTAACAGGCAGGTAGAAAAGCCAATTAAAATGCTTGGACCGAGCGTTTTGATTGGACGAACATTTCTTGGTCCTACGCACTCCACAGAATAAATAAATACAGATAAATACATTTAGACCACTTAACTTAATGATTGCTATTAGGATGTGAAGAGACTTTCAACCAGCATAACAAAAAATGTTTCTGAAGACAATCACCTATTGCACCTTTAACATCAGCTCACACACACAATCGACATTCCTTTGGGGGGCGCTGTAGCTCTCTTATTTAACCCTTTTTTAATACACTACACATGTGGGATTATTAGCAGAAATCATACCATGTTTCATACTCGCGGGGACAGTATGCTTGGAAACAATATTTCATGTCTTCGATTGCATTCGTTATTTGTAGTGCGCCAGCCCCCCTTGCTTTTGGTACTTTCAATATAAAACAAAGCCTCAGCTTTCAAAATCAATTTTATAGCAAAACACAAACAATGTGTCTAACAATAATGTGTTTTTTTAAGATCTTTAATGTGGCGTGACAGATTGCTGTACTGTATTCATGTGAATAAATTCATTAAATTTTAGGCTACTGTTTTCTTTTTGAAAATTCATGTTTTATTCACGGTATAAATGATTGGACATAAAATTTGACGTCTTCCATTCATTATGTGTAGCGTGCCAGCCACCCAGTAATCGCAATAATTTTGTTATTTTAATCATTTTAATATAACAGCTCATTCAAATTCTGTCAGATTTATCACAAAATACATATTATAAATGCGTTTTCCCTCTTTATTTCAAGTTTATAGCAAGACATAAAAGTGAAGGAACTTTTATGGAAAAAAAAAAACAGTATAGTCTAATTTAATGAAACGAATGTCTCATTGTAATCGGAAAGATGATTGACTCACATGCCGCTTAAACTGAAGCCAATACAGCGTTCTGTAACGCCCATTAAAGAGTGTGAAAAACGCATTATTGTAAGACATATTGTTTGTATTTCTCTATAAAACTGACAGATTTAGAAAGCTGAGACTTTGAAATATCTCCCGGTGCTCCCAATCCATCTGCATGCGCAATAGGCTAGAATATACTCTCAAAATATAACTTTAATCTCGTAGCCTACTAAGTAATTTGACTTTATTCTCATAGTATTTCGACTTTATTCTCGTAATTTCGACTTTATTCGCGGAATTTACGACTTTTCTCGTAATCTTAGAAACAATTATTCAAACTTTTTACAAGCAATTTACATATAAACAAAATATAATCATTCCTTGTGTTCATACCTTGATTATTTATATACTCTAAATATTTTTTTTGTGTGTATTTTACATTACATTTTACCTGTATGCATTTGCACAAGGTTTTTTTTTTTTGTCCAAGCGACTTATATTGCATTAAATCTACAAATTTTAATATGAACAATGCATTCCATGACAAACATGATCTACTGGTTGAGCCAGAAATACTTTTTATTTTACTGCTTGTATTAAACATCTTTATACTACGGGGCCATTGAATGCTTGAATCCTATTGGCTGACGAACGTTCTAAGGTGTGCAATTATTTTCAGGGAAATGCACAGCGAATATAGTTCCAGGCAGGTTTTGACTGCATTACATGTCCATATCACTTCACCAAATGATTTCAGTTATTTCAAAGGTCCTTACAGCCTACAACAGCAAAAAACCAAAACCCACAATGACACTGGCCAAACAAATAAATATAGTAAACAATAGGATAAAAACGACAGATCATTTTTAATGTTTTTGCCACAAAATTACGTTTTATGTACGGAAAGCACATACTCTATCCCTCCCGCTCTCTCCCTCACAGATGCACATACAGTTTGCACACACGTTAACATACGCGCTAATGTTGTTAGCGCTACTCTGACGATTTAATTAGTAAAATATTTCAGCAACTTAAAAGCTACATGACATTTCTCACAAGCGAGTGACTACTAGGGAAAATTCTAATCCCCTAGGCTGGGAAAATATTGATGCATCGCGAACTGAGAAATGATTCTGCATCGATTCTGAGATTTTCCAAATGCATCGCGATTCTTTCTCGAATCGATTCTGAGCTTAGTTTTTTAACAGCAGATGGCACTGCGTGCTTTAGAAAGTCGTATTCTGCTTGTTTCCAAATCCTTACACACACTTGAACCTAAAATAATCATTCATAAAATTCGAAAAGGCTGAAGTGAATTACAAAGGTGTTCACAGTGGCTGTGTTTACATTAATCTAAAAGTATTCTGAGCCGAGGTGAAATTACAGACTCAGTCGAACGCACAAGCGCTCTTCTTCGTGAGCATTTGAGTGTGCGGATAAAAACTATATTAGAGCACCATCTGCTGTTAAAATCTAAGCTCGGAAGATCTCAGAATCGACCCACGAATCGATTCCGCATCGATTCAACATCGCAGCCCTAGTAACAATGGGGCGGTTGAAAATTAACTTAAAATCTCTCTCTCTCTCTATATAATAACTGCAGTCTGCTATCAATGGCTCAAGAATCCGTTACTAAGTATTAAATGACGTTTTGGAATTGGCCATTACACCTCGGGTGTGCATTATTTTCAAATAATTCAACTGTCCACTTGGCAACAATGCTAATACTATCTGTCCGTGACGAACTAGAACTTTGGTTTGCATAAGTAAACATCTAGTATCTGCGTAAAAAAATAAAAATAAAATAAAAATAGAGAGAAACGGATTTTAAACAACTGGATTTTAAAAGACAAATGTCAATCCAGGAAAGAATGCTGTGCTCGTCAAGGCATTTCAAGGCGTCTTTCAGAGTAAATGAAACTTGTTGTCCTCATTCATCCTAGATAAATGCAACAGAAACATAGTCTGCTTTAGGTAAGAGTGTTATGGTGTAAACAGTATGATGCTTTGACCCTGTGGTTGATCTTACCTTCCTTGATTGTGTCCTTCACAAGACCTCGTCCATAATGCTGGTCATATGTGTCAAAGCTGTCTGAGCCAACTTTATACACCTAAAAGACAAAAAATAAACATTTTAAAATAGAGCTGAATATGAATAGTCTTTTTTAAGGTCTGGCTCTCCCTCTAGAGGACATTCAAGGTCATTACAGTGTCTCCTCTGATTGAATTAACTCCAGTGAGGAAATTAAATTCAAGTTAAACTTCTGGAAAGGGTGACGAGGGAGCCAGTAAAATATCGTACTGTGTAATTTGGGTTTATTTTGAGAGGGGCATTAAGTTCCTTTCTATATCATCCAAATCAACAGCGCAATTATGAGTAATGGTTCTGTTTGCTTGGTTATGTAGATCGGCTCTTTTCATCCATCTGTTTTTCCGTACGGGCTGGCAGAGAGCTGAACCCCTGGGATGGCCTGAGACTGAGAATTTACATACCGTCTGCTCCCCATCAATATTTCACCAAGAAACTGGACCTCGCTGCCCTTTCTATGTGCAATTTTAGACAACTCCTATCCTGAAGATTTCAAATTTCCATATTTTTAACATAGTAAAAATTCAACCAACCATTGTCCTTAAACGACTAAACTGTGCTTCTTTTACTTAAGCTGCCCTTTGAAGCAGAGTGGTAAAACAAACAATACAAACATCCTGAAATAAAGTATCTATAACACATAAATTGGACTCTTAAGCTGTGTCAAGCTCAATGCATAAGGGATAGCCACTGAAAATAAAAGAACAGATGTATTGCATTCATATATACATACATAAACACACACAAATACAAAAACAGTAATACAACTGTATACAGTATGAAAGTTAAATTCTTGTTTGAAATCTTTAAATACAAAAATACAAATATAAATAAATCTACTCTGACA
Organism: Sinocyclocheilus anophthalmus; assembly: GCA_018155175.1. Taxonomy (NCBI): domain Eukaryota; kingdom Metazoa; phylum Chordata; class Actinopteri; order Cypriniformes; family Cyprinidae; genus Sinocyclocheilus; species Sinocyclocheilus anophthalmus. The sequence continues at coordinate 360 of JADLZN010011903.1, read as the reverse complement.
GTTATTATATTACCCTGTAATTATTATTTCTTTTTTTGTATTGCAGGGTAAACGGAAATGTTCGTAAAATTAATTGATAATGTCCTAAATTATTAATTGATAATGTAGCAGTACATTTTCCGTTTTTTTTTCTTTTACAGTGAATATTATACTGCAGGGTTGTTGAATGCTTGAATGAGATTGGCTGAACATTCTTCTGTAGTTTCTTACTAGAAATAAACGTAATAGCTTCAAAATTTGTGTTTTCAGTATGGATGTGTGGATTGTAGAGCAAACCATCAAAGTATTGTCAAGTTATGTTTACCACAGACTTTATTTTACTCATAAATTGAAAAAAACCCATTATAAAACCCCATAGGA